>BOPP01000050.1:4602450-4620970 GCA_017312745.1 Gryllus bimaculatus | reverse complement strand
AAAAAAAAAAAAAAAAAAAAAGCTAGTCGCTGTGTTCGCGTGTTATAAGACGAAATGACTAATGATCCAGTCTACATGGCAAGATCTTCACGGAAGAAAATTTCAGACGACAATGAAGTGACGGAAGCCGTTTTAAAGTAATTTGCAGTTAAATTCCAGATTACATTTTAATCGGAAAACACAAATATTATATCTGTTACTTGGTGCAAGAAGGTCCAATGTCAATATTCAAAGTTTTACAGAATGGGTGGTGTGCTTACGCCATCGAAATGACAAAACCATCGTAGGTCAATGTAAATCAATGTGAAATAAGGAGATAGGATCGACTTTTGATGTTGACCTTTCTTGCACCGAAAGAAGGTTGCTTAAAGCAACATTGACCAAACAAGCCGAAAATCACTAAACAATAACATTGGCCCATCTTTCACTAAGCCACATATATAAACATAAGAACAGTACATAGAATAACATAGAAATTATATTGAACAGTAAAGTTTGTCTTCTTTCTACTATTTGTTAAAGAACTAGTCAGTTGAGCAAGTTTTTTTTGGGAATATCCCCGAACTGTACAATTTTCAGAATTTGCATTTATATGCCATGGGAGTTATTGTTTTTTATCAATTTACTTTTCATGGTTTAATGTATTCCGTAACTTCGAGCACAACATGCGCTCGCATATTTCACATTCGTTTCGTTTGATGATCTTTGTATTTGCTATACATGTCTACTTCTTTAAGTAGTTTATACGTGGACGTCATACATACAAATCATGAAAGTGTCTGTGAATAATTATTCATCACTGGGAGATATTCATAATTACTTTAATATATTAATTTACTTTCGCTATTTAAAATGGTGAGTTTTCACATATTGTATCATATACTAGTGCTACTGACTTACTATAATGGCTTAATTTTTTTTCATTTCAGGAACATTCAGGGTCATTTATTCCAGTGTTCACTAAATATTTCCCCGTTATATTCTTTGTAGCCTAAGATGGGGGAAAAAGATGTCCTCGAAACGTCGTGATAAAACTTTATTAAAGACGAATCAAAGCTTTAAAATGTTTAATTCTATGATTTTATATCTAAATGTTTAAGTAACTCTGACTGTCCAGAAAAACGTTGTGGCCAAATTATCCTCGGATACGTGGGCGTCTTTTGCTACACATATTTCAAATAAGCACTCACCTCACACTTGAATTAAATTAATCAATTATTTGAGAGACAGCTATCTGTAATGTGAACAATGCGATGGAAACTCGTTTTCTGCGACTGCATGTGCATGGTAGGTTGCCAGAGCTTAGACGCAACTTTGACATTTTAGTCCGTACCTCCTGGAAATAACTTCGAGGATTCCGAACTAAAAAAGATCTGTGGCTTGGACGCCCAACGCGTCCTTCTTCCTCCGAGCAAAATTAGCTAATGCTTTAATTTACTATTAGCAAAAATGGTACAACACTTTTACAACAAACAACTTATTTCTACCCATAAATTTCGATTTCGTGTAGGCAAATGAGTGCATTTTAACGAGGGACGTTTTTTTTTCATTATTTGCTTTACTTGTTCCAACAAATTATGAAGAAGCATTTGTTTTCGCGCTCATTGTTACCACAAGTGTTTCTTCAGTACCCCCTCAGAGACAAAACTAAACACACCAAATGCAGATGGCGCCAGATGCGAGCAACACCTTAATACTTAACACCCCAAAGTAGGTCGTAAGAGGGACTCATAGTAAGGCGGACTAAGGTTTTGTGTAAGTTCACAGCTACAATGTAATATTTGGTGGCGTCGCGACAACAAATATATTTAAATATATTTTCAGAGTTTCATTTGTATGACTACTCTTGTGAGTTATGAAAGCATCGCAATTTTCTTGCATTAAACTACAATCGCATAGCAGAAAACGATCCGTGCGTGAACTGATCAAGCAAAGGCGATTGAAAACCGAGCGGAGGGCAATGAGGGGCATATGATGTTTGTCTCGAAGTAAGTAAACCACTCTCCGCGAGCGGAAGGAGAAACGTACTCCTGAGTTGTTAAACAAATGTTGAACTTACAAATGTGACAAGGCGGTGAAATGTATAGTGATTTACTCTTTGTTTTGCTCTACGAAACTACGATAAAAGATAGATTAGTTGGACACCATTCTTTACTTTTTGCTCTATCTACAAAATAACAGACTTGAATTTGTAATGAAAAGGTCTTTTAGAGATGTTCTGTTTTCGAATTATTTTTATTCCAAATCTCTTGAATTGAATTGGTATTATTATTTTGATATAATTTTAGGTCAATATCAGAAGAACAAAAAAATTGCCGAAATGACCTAATGTTTAATTGTGAAGGCGGCATGCAACCACTGCTAGGGACCTGTCTGTATAAAGTTGGTTGTAAATAAAATAAAATAACATGCATTCGAGACATTTAATAGACATCAGCGATTTTTGTCAAAACTTTTCAGATTCTAAAATTGTCGCTGCCTCAGTTAATTTCTTTACGTTATTTCAGTTTTCAGTTATATTTGTTTAAGAAAATTTCAAGAAATAACCATTTCATTATATATTTATAACATAAAAAAATATTCTGTAGATGGTTTTTAATTCAGGATGTAAAATATTTTAGATTATTTTAGATTGTACTTTTTCTATATTCCATTATAATACTCAATTCTGAAATTTCTAGTTAATTGCGTAATTGTGCTAAAAAAACTATTATATTCAGTTTTTGATCTAAACAAAGCACACGGGAGAGACCAATATTGAAAACTTTTCTCCCTCTATGCACTGATTACTTCTCAAATAGCTGACAATTGTCTTAGATTGGCTACATTTCATTCCAGGGTTTATATGGTCGTGGCTTCGCTACGAATTGGGGTCATCAACAACTATAGGATGGTGGTATCAGGACCAAATTAGCATGGCGTTGAACCGCAGTAGCACAAAGACTTAATTCTAGAAATCTCTTCACCTGCTGAAATTCCACCCATCTTCACACAACGAAACGACACAATCTAAACATTATTAATAACTCGTGTATCCCCGATTCAGAGGGGATACGATAGTTGGTATAAATATAAAATTAGTCGCAACCTACCTAATCCAAACGCAATTAGATGGTCATCTGACCTCAGCGACCCATCGCCATTAAGAAAGCGATCAGGTCTAAACGCCTCTGGATCACTCCAATGCTGTTTATCATTATTTACAGAATGTAAATTGATAAGAATACTTGTGTTCTGTAACATAAATACAAATTAATCAGTGAAAATTATTGTTTAAATCGCTAATCTCTCAACATCATACATCTATGTAGCGATGCTTTAGATTTTCCACTAATAATTAAAAAATACTTCACCAGAAAAGAAACATTTAAGTAAAGTTCATAAATAATGATACAAATAAACAAATACATTGACAACTTACAAAGTAACACTACATGCATCAAGGTACCTGAAAGTCTCAAGTTTGAACTCTACTCCAAAATTATTTTATCATCTTGATCAACTTATGATTATAGGAATAATAGTGTATTCAAGTGGTTTATAATTTTTCTTTATTGTATTCATAAAAACTCACTCCTAACGTCTCACATTCGGCTATAGCTTAATAATGCTAAGACACAAACCTTTCATCGTTTCCAGCGCTTGGAAACTTCTCTACAAATGTAGAAGTAAATGTCAATAAGAGCGCGAACTCGAACGGAGAGCTGTTGGTCACTACCGCGGCAAAATCGCTGGATCAGCGCTACACCTGCACTCCTAGCAGACGTCAAACTCTCTGCTTTAGCATTTTTAGCCGAGATCTGGGGGGGGGGGATAAGTTTTCTGTTTCAGACGAGATCGGGGGTGTGGTATATGTCGTAGGATGTCTTCTGCCTTCATTTGGGCGGCTTTTGCTCACATTAAAATGTAATATGTGAGTGTATACAGGATGTCCGGGAGGAAACGTCAAAACATCGTAAAAAGCTCTTAAGATAATTTACAGAATATCTTGTCTAATAAACTCCTTGGATATTCCGAATGCCTGAGCCGCATTAATCACTCAAATGTTGTTCTAAAAATACTTTCTATGCAACAATTTGCATTGCAGAAATATATACACACTTCAGAAAAAGTGTGTATATATATTTCAGTGTAAAATGTTTATTATTTCCAGAAAATGAATATATTTGCTCGGAAAGAAAAATTAACACAGAAATAAAAATGAATCCAGTTTACACAATTCGACTGCTTTTTTATTTCTGGATTATTTTTTCTATTTGAAAAAATATATTCAATTTTTTGTAAAAAAATAAAAAAATACATGTTTTTGGAGTGTTTATATGTTTCTCTAATGCAAATTTTTGCATAGAAAGTATTTTTCGAACCAATGTTCGAATGACTAATGTGAATATTTAAAGAAGAAACTATATTTTTTACAAAGTTCAACTTTATTTCTCAATAACGTGTTCTTTTAATAATATAACTTAATAACGTCACTTAATAACTCAATAATAACTTTATAACTCAATAACGTAACTTAATACACCTTCCCCAACGTTTTTCTATTTTTTTAAGCCTTCCAAAAAATATGACTTTTCAAAGTCTGCAAAATATTGGTTTGTTGCTTCCATGATGTCTTTATTGGAAATTAATTTCCCGTCGAGCCATTTCTTCACGTTTCAGAAGTCACTTGGAGCCAAATCTGGGGTATTGGAAAATCTGGGGTGAGACAAAAGGTCGTATCGCAGTTCCGCAAACGTTGCCATGGCAAAAGCAGACTTGTGCGCGGGCGCATTGCCTTGGTGAAAGAGAATCTTTTTCTTCGCCAGACGTGGTCGTTTCTTCAACAATTCCTTTGAAAAAGATCCAGTAATGCGGCGTAATATAAACCTGTTATTGTTTTTTTCTTTTCCAGGTAGTCAATTAATATTACACCTTGCGAATCCCAGAAAACAGTCGCCATGACTTTTACTGCCGACGGAACTGTTTTCGCCTTCTTTGGAGCACGTTCGTGGGAACAAATCCACTGCTTGGATTGTTCTTTGGTCTCGGGTTGAAAATAATGAATCCACGTTACATCAACTGTTACATAATGTCTCAAAAACTCATTTGGATTACGTTTGAGCATGTTCAAACACTCCTGTGAAATGGTCACACGATTTCGCTTGTTGTCAATTGTGAGCAGTCGCGGCACCCATCTTGCCGACAGCTTTCTCATATCCAAATGTTCGTGTAGAATGTTGCTCACTCGTTCATACGAAATGTTTACAATCTCAACTACCTCCCTTACTTTAATTCGACGGTCTTCCATCACAATATCGTGACTTCTGTTCACCATTTCTTCATTTGTGACCTCAACCGGCCGTCCTGGACGCTGTGCATCACTTGTGCTCAAACGACCACATCGAAATTCTGTGAACCACTTGTGGACCATACCATGCGACAGCAGTGTCCCCATAATACTTTCTCAACTTCTCTTCCGTTTCCTTTAAAGTTTTCCCTCGCAAAAAAGGAGTGCTTGATCAACATTCGAAATTCAATTTCCTTCATTTTCACAAAGCAACTCACACCTTCTGCTTTCGGACCCTCTCAACAATGATCTAACGAGCAGATGGCAACAATATCATGCAAGGTTTCCAAAATTGGAAGTATGACTTCAGTGCCAACAAAGAACCTGCTAAGTGGACGCGAACTATTGTCAAAGTCACGGACTTGTCAATCTGCCTCCGTACTTACAATCAATGTCACATGAGGACATCATTTCATTATTGGAAACACTATTGCATTACACTCTGTCAACTTTTGAAGGTAGTAACTGCTTGGCTGTTCGGGAGACGCCGCACCCAGGAAAGGAGCCAACATTTCGGCCGCTATTCTGCGACCTTTTCCAGGGCGAAATGTATATTACTGACTACGGCCGCGGAAGTGTACGCTCGCAATTACCTCTTGATATTATTATTATCTAGTTTTAATTTCTCACTTCAATATTTTATATTAAGTGTTATATGCAACACATAAATAACAAAAAATAATAAATCTGTAAGAATTTTACCTTTGGTATATAGTAGCCACCCAATTCAGTGTCTTTAAGAGCTCGTCTTGGACCAGCAACTGGTGTTACTTGACACAATCTCAAAACTTCACATATTACTGCATCAACATACGGCATTCTGAAAATTGAAATTATGACAATTATGATTGATATCCAACATTGTGTATATAGGAAACTTCATAGCAAAGTAGTCTATGATTAAATATTGCTTTAGATACCAGGGTCAAATTTAGATGTGTTTAGCTTTTAAATTTTGTTTCGTTTTAAAAGGGAATTCTCAGAAAAATCTTTTGGGCGATATGTTAATAATCAAAGCTAAACTTGCAATGTCAACTAGTGGTGCAACAACAGTATATATTTTCTCGCATTATTACTGACTTTTGTAATTTTTGAAAATTCAGAGTTCAACGAAAGAACTTCCCCAATGTTTTTCAAGTGTCTTTTGTTCTATCTGTAAAAATGTTAAAGAAAAAATGTTGAAGCCGTTTTTCAGAATTTTGTTCATCAATTACATTCACTTCAAACAGAAATTACGCAAAAAACACCGTTTTCCGAAACAAAATATTGTTCTTATTTAAAATCTATTTTTAGAACATGTTTTATTAAAAAATTCTATTATCAATATTGAACTTTAACGGTATGGAATGGGATGGAATATTTTTACAAATTTAGAAAAAAGGAGCGCCAAAAGTACGACTAGCACCAATTTTTTTACCGTCCTTTATTACATACGAGGAAAACATTTGGAACAGTTTATGAGTAAATGCTTGTTTAAAAATTACCTATACTTCACGGAAAAGTACGGTAAAACTACTCACATTTTGGAAAAGTTGTACATAACCTTATTTCAAGATCTACATTTCAACAACAGATTTCATTTACAAAAATTTATTTTCAATACTGTACTTATAGGAATAAGTGGAACAAATTTTGACCTTTTGTAATTTTTCAAAATTAAAAGATTTCAACCAAACAACATTTTAAGGCAGAAAGGACTATTAAAAGAATGGTGCAGGTCTAATTTTCGTTGATAGACTGATATTTTTGAAAATTGCAAGTTCGATACGTTTTTATTCTCTTGAATCTCGATACAGATTTTTACTTTCTTGCTTTATTTCATAATGCCTCCTAACTCGCCTTACATTGGCAATATTATTTTTATATATTCAAATTACAGAGAGTTTGTTTGAAATGGGACCGGCTCTAGATATTTTACCGTCGCTACATAAATTGATGAGAAAATTTAAAGAGAAAATTCAGAGCTTTTTGAGGAAATAATTGTTTAAACATTGCCTAAATTTCACGCAAAATTATGGGACATCTACTCATCTTTTCCAAAAATTGTGCATGACTATTTCGAGTGAGTCTGTAATTTCATTAAGAAGACAATCTATACCTATAAGACGCCGAAAAAATCAAACTTTTGTATATTTCAAAATATCAAGTTTTTCAACAAAAATGACACCTTTTTATCATCCTTTACACTATCCAAAGTCAAAGAGTAATCAAAAAAATTTAGAGCCATTTTTTGAAAATTTTGAGAACGTTCTGAAAATGTTGAAACTTCGTGTAAAGTACAAGCCATTTCAAATTCGCAGAACTTCGTTAGTTCAGATCGATCAATATCAGTTTTGGAGAAACTTGTGTGAACGGTTTAGGTGCTAGCATTGACCACAGACGAACAGACGAAAGTTTTAACATCAATTGATTTTGCGAAACCATGACCCATAAAACATGGATTCTAACTACACAACGTATTAGAAGAGGTAATTGACTACATATAAGAAACAAGATTTATACCCCTTTCCTTTATAATTTCGACAATAAAAGCTTTTATGACGAAAAAGCGCCGACTTCCGCCGCACGATCTCAATATTTTTCTCTTTGCCACTTAGACCACGAAGTAAAAATGGTGCGTTTATTTGTGTAGCTCTCCCAGAGTTTCATTAAAGAAAGTATATAGTCAACGTTACCGTAATTTGCCTGGCCGGTTCAACAAAGTATGAACAAAATCAAAAATTCGTCGAATATAAGCGAATATGCATATGTACGACGGCCGCATCCTCGTCGCCTACGCAGAAATGCGAAGCGAATCGTTGAGGTAGTGGAGAGTAGGTTGATGGTATCTTGTAAATAGAAGGATGACGCAGTGGCACCGGAAACTTCATCCCTCTCATTAGTCCTAGAAACTTCTCACCAGTAGTCTCATTCCCATTTATCACATAGCTGCTATTCCTGATGACCGTGACGTACGACACTCTCCTTATCCACCTCGTTTTGGCCAATGTGAACTTCATCCGGCCAACATCGGAAGGATGCTGCGAAACGTTTCCTATTTTAACCACCCATTTTTAATAATATACTTTCCGGCTAATTCGAAAAATAATTTCGCACTTCATTCGTAATATACTGCAATGAGTCGCGCTAACGTGTTGCACAATCATTGCAGGCCTTCGCCCGCGCCATTTCGCCGAACTCCGCGCACTCCGTTCCCGGCCAATTTAATTAGCCACGCCTCGGCTGTCCTCTCGTGCAATACGGAAGAGGTCATAAGTACTTGCCCACGCTTCATATGCCGACAGTCTTCCATCGCGGGTCCATCTCATCATTACAAAATATAGTACAGGGCTCCCTTGTCGCCGTTTTCTGAGAGCTGAAAACGTTACTCGCGACAACTGATACTCATCTCAGCGATAGATATTTCGTTTCCGGTGAAGCGCTGAATTGCAAGTGTAGAGCTCCGCCCTAATCCCTTAGTAAGTACCGGGAGAGATACCTCAGTACATCAACTGATGTCACTACAGTGCCTCTGACAGAGTGGTCCCAGGTTCGAGTACCGAGAGTGGTAGGATTTTCGACACTGGCTTGTCAGCTAGGTCGAATTCAGTCGCTGTCAGGAAGAGAATTCTCGAGACCGGCTGCTCTCATCAGTAGTTTTCCGTGATTTGTCCCATCAACACCAGAGGAGTGCCGGAGCAGACCCTAACAAACGCGTCACGGACCTCGCACGATCTTTCCTATCTTTTCCTTGTCCTATCATCACTCCTGCTATCCGACGGGAAGGTCGGCGCTGGATCTCGCTATCCAGCGGGGGAAGAACACCGCCACTTCCCAAGGAAAATAATATAAATAGAATAGATTCTGTAAAAATGGGTCGCTAAGAAAGGGTGATATAAGCGAATGATCATCCGACAAACGTTAGAACTTACTGGAAAATCCAAATGTATCGAATAGGAGGACAATCTGGCCTCACGTAATCGGTCGACTGTGGATTAGAGAGGAGAGGGATATTTCGCGAGGAAGCTTTCGTGCGCGGCGGAAAGAGATTCACTTCATCACAACTCCGTTGAGGACTGACGCAAATTATTTTGGAGACTTCACGAAAATTCCATGAAGTACGGAAGCAACCTCTTTATGGTCTTTTGATAATCACTTGGTTCAGTACGGACGTAAAGCTTAACCGTTTTAATATTACTTACGAAGGTGCACGCCAGGCACTAACATCCAGGGATATTTTAACATCCTCTATTACTATTGCACACTACGAGGCAATACAACGCGAGAAGGTGACGTGTGACGGCCTTTCTCAGCGTAAGCGAGGCATCCGCGATTACACCACGCGACACGGGGCCTCCCCGTTCGATTGTTCGTTTGATCGGACCGCCGGCTGCATCCATCACCTGGGGAGCGCAACGCGGTCTCCTACGCGTCGCTTTGCTTTTTCCACGTGCCCGGCCGCCCGCACAATTCACCCTGACGCACCTCGACGCGCTGAAAACGAATCCGCAAGCCGCGTGTCGATACCTTCGTTTGTTTGCCCGGAAAAAATTCGCAAAAGTACTCTTCCGAAGCAGATTTCGCGCCGACCTACACGCCGCTCCGCGGGTCGGAGGGAGTCGGGACCCGCACCGGTAGACAGACGAGTTTCTCGTCTACGGGATCGCCGAACGTCGAGGTCGTGGCATCTCGGACGAACCCTTGTCATCGCTGTCATCTGTGCTGCATCGGGGCGCTATCTACCGCCCCCGTACTAGCCAGCTTCCGCCAGGATCCAGAAGGCGTACAATTGTCGAGGCGGAGTAGCCACCGAGCAAGGTAATACCAGACCAACTCCCATTAACCCTGTCCGTTCACTGACTGTACAATTCATCGGACAGAGGGAGTTTACAATTGATTTTATTTACTACATTTGCAAGCATACGTCACTTTGACAATTTGCGTTAAATGAAAAAATGAGAAAGTATCAGTGAATGTAGAGTAGTGAAAAACCTTGGATCTCTCCCCGAACAAGAGCTGTCCATCCCCGAGATTCTCAGCAACCGGCATCTCAAGATGCAGATTTCTATCGCGCTTGGCGGCCTAAAGAAATTTGGCGGATGCAAACGCCGAACTAAACAACGTGTGTAACGTATTGCAGTCATCTAATAATCAGTCCTATTTATCTCGCAACTCTGCCCGGCCAGTATGCATTACCTACAATATAAATGCATCGCCGATCATAACTTTGTAAATGTAACACACCACCTCCATCTCGAGAAGTTCTCGAGATCTCTTTTCCCACACTGTATTTTTTCTCATTGTAGTAATAATGTAAGAAGATTTTTTCAGGTGAAATTATTTCGCGGTAAAGAGTAAAGCTGAAACACAGACACTCACACACACATCCATTTTTACTTTATCGCCCTTACGAAGATTTTCGTGCGCCGGTAAACGGCAAATTTTCGGCAGAAAAACTCTTATTGGTCATACTAAAGAAAAAGTGGATAAATCCAGTTGAAAAATATAGGGGGAAAATCCTCTAACACGTTGTGTAGTAGAAAGTTTGTGGGTCCTTGATACCGAAAAATCGATTGACGGCAAAACGTCTGTCTGTCCGTTTATCTGCCGATCTGTGGTCAACGCTAGTGCCTAATGGTTCAGTCATTTTCTCCAAAATTGCTCTTCCCCGATCGATTTGAATAAACTCAAGGTTTGGGGAGTATGAAACGGATATTTTGATTTTTGAGGGTACTTTAAATGAAACGAGCATTACGTTTTTAAGCATCGGTCAGAGTGAGCCCCCTAAAGCGCTTGATAGTGTAGTGAGTAAGTTTGTTAGTTAATCCTTTATTATACGTGTCGACACTCGGGCCATTTGTTCCGCTCTTCCGTCTGACCACACTCATTTTGCTACGCTCCTTTCACCATCTAGCGGAGAGAGAGGTATCATCTCAGAGGCTTCTATTAGGCTTTATTATCTTTTACATGCAGTCAATCTACTACATGGGTCAGCCGGCTTTACGTCCCCTCCGAAGAAAGGGGTACGAAGGATTTTTTCATCCTTAAAAATCCACGGATTCGATCGGGTTTGAACCCGAGAACATGTGTAAAACAGCCCGATTCAATAACCGTTATACCACCGTACCGTAGAATGATGACGCTTTGAGGATCTGAATTGGGGTCTCCGAGCGGAAAAAAAAAGTTGCTCGGTGAAGACATCGCAGGTTTACGTATTAGTATAATGTAGCAAAACAGAAATAATGCGATATGTGCTTGCGATATGTGCTTGCGATATGTTAGAAATAATGCAATATGTGCTTTGTTAGCACCTACAGTTTTGAAAAGCTGCACCTTCCTTTACAAATTGATTTAAAAATTGATGTTTTATACAAATGTAATATTTTATGCTCTTTAAAATAAATTTGAATAATAGTATTTCGACCGAACTAAAGGTTAAAGGGCTATAGAGAAAAAACGAAAAGGTTCATAAAATACCGGTGATTCGTCCTTCCTTTAACTAAGAAGTCAACAACTTGAGGTTTTATCAAGTGCCAGAGTATACACCATATATTCAAATAAAACGTTTTTATGACATTTTTCCCAGATAAAATGTAATTGTTGACTCGGTCAAACTAATTATATATCCTAAGCTCGAGCATTTTTGATAAAATTATTCATGTTTATGAATTATTCTTGCAATGAGAACTTAATATAATGTATTATTCGCATACCGACATACTTGTATCTGTCATTAATAGATGGCAGACGTTCTGTTCCGATAACTGACCATATCTCCTTTTGCACTTTCCTCTGAATGTCTTGGTGTAGAACCATGAGGAGAATTGCGAAGTCCAACGTGTTGCTCGTAGTTTGCGAGCCAGCAATGAAGAGATCCAGGCAAACCATTATTAATTGATCATCTAGTGTATAGCAGAAAAGCATTGTAAATGTATGGTAAAAATGAAATCGACTCTTTTAGAAAAATATTTGTAGATCACATTCTTTGATGATTTACATCATGCTTGTGTAAAACAAAATACCTGTATAGAAAATATTATTCTTCTTTTCCGTTGACTTCATTTGGTGAAGATAAGCGTCAATTAAATCTCTTGTTTCTACAGAATCATATGTTGACAGATGTTCAGCTATTACTTCCTACGAAATAATTTTTAGTGCATTTAAAATTTTTCAAACAATGCGTATTTACGCAATGCAAATGCAGTATTTGGCCTAAATACCTGAAACAGTGTCTTTAGATCGTTGTTAATATCCATAATTAGTTTATAACCTGTTTTAGATGGAACAAGAAAGCGCAGCCATGGAAAATGATTTAGTAGTCCACCACTGATGTCAAACAATCTAGTTCGCTTTTCAAGAAGCACCAACATTTTATCCAAATAAAACTTTGAACTTGATAACCGAGAGCCTCCCACTAAAGTCCACATAGTATTGAGAACAGCTTTGGCAAATTGAGGACCAATTCTAATTTTTTGGTTATTACTTGTACCAAGTTGTTTTCGTAATTGAATAAGTTCGTCATGAAGTATATTTTCCATATTTTGCTTTCCGTACCCCAGGTTCCGTAAGTGTCTCAAAACGAAGGCACGCTGATCATGCCACAGGTAGCCATCCGTACATGTTACGCCTGAACACAATAAAAGTAAACATTAGTAAGAAAGTACAACGATTAATGTTTAAATATTTAAAAATTCAGTTTCACATGTTAATGTTAGCTACAAAAATATGCATGGCAATCTACGATTTGACATTACTATTAAACAAAACTATTAAAACTACAAAAATTAAAATACTGCTTAATTTTATTTGGCATACAATAAATGATTAAAACCTCAAAAATTTATACTAGCCGAGATCTGATATATTTTCACGTAAAACACCTTTAACTACAGATACTGAAATGAAATATATTATGTCTGTAAATATTACTCTTAATTTATTAACATATTAAAGAAAATATAAAATTAAATAAAAGTACAATTAAAAAAAAAAATAAATAGCTAGAACCAGATCTTCGAAAACTACGAAAATTGAAAGAAATTTCCGTATGATCGCCGAAGTTCTTGTTTTCTTGTGGTAACGCATTAGGAAAATAAATTTACGAATGAAATTGAGGGAGCACAATACCACAAAAAAGGTTTATGGTCAGAAAAGTATTTTGAGATATCCGTCAGAAGAATATTGACACATTTTGGTAAATTTATTCTTATTTCATCGTTTGTATTTGTACTATTTCTTCAAAAAAATCTACTTTGACTATTTTAGAAAAAAAACAAGTATTGTTTCTGGCAAAGTGTACTATCATACCTTTCCTGGTTCCCATTGATCGTAGACGAATGAAAAAATTGTCAGGGCGACCTTCAAATTCTTCTTTTGTGAGCACATCCTGTACCAATTTCATTCCTGATACGACAACGACTAAATTCTCTCCCAATTTTAGTCCGATAATATCGGAATTGTAATGTTGAGAAAGAAATGAAAACGCCATATGTTGATATTTTTCCTTTTTCATGAGACTCCGAATATACAAAAAATTTCCAACAACAGGCAGCCACGGAGGACCTGAAAGAGAAATTTTTGAAAATAATTAATAAACAATAGTACATAAATGATGTGCTTCTGAGATTATTGTTATTATTACAGAAGATGTCCCCGCCCATTTCATTTCGGAACTACAAAAGAACGTCCAAAACCAGAATTGCTAATAATCTGGATTCGATCCTGGAAAAAATAGCTCAAATACATATATCATTTGGTACCCGTACAATATTTTCATTATTTATATTACTGTGCTACAATCTGTAATTTTGCTGTCAGCCTAGATTGACTATACATAAAATAAGAATATTAATGTAAACAATTAAAATATAAACAAAATCTATAGTGAAAGTAAAGAATGAATTTCTTATAATATCAATTACACTAAATTAAGACGAAAAACCCTTTTTCGCGATGTTTAAAAGCCTCACCCCTATTGATTCATTAATTTTTCAGTATCAGGGGACCCACAGAATGTAGATTCTGACTACAGAACATATTAAAGAGTACTTTACAACATATAGAAGCAAGAAAAATTCAATTTTTATTTGATAGGGACCCACAAAACGAATTTTTCTGTCAAAATCGCGATTTTCCTGAAACATTGTATGCAAGAAAGTAAAAATATTGGTTTAGGATATAGCAATTTAAGGGTTGGTGGTAATCCATTACTTTTCACATGCACCTCTTACAACAACCGTGAAAATAGTCAAGCTTGAGAACGGGCTCCAACAATTTGTTGTTTGTCATAGCTCCACAATCAGAAGTGGCAGAAACAGATTACACACAATTATGGAAAAATAATCCCCAAAATTCTGAGTATAGAAACTTAACAAAATGTGGAAACTTCAACTTTCATATCTTCTAATCTATCCAGGCAATTGAAATTCGAGCTCCATATTTCAGTCAGTCAAGTGGAATGATTGTCTTCCTCTCGTCTTGAAGCAAAGAAGTCTAAAAGAAGGTATTTACTAAGTTTTGTTATCTTGAATTCTACATTACAGATACACCAATTTAGCGGATAAGAAGGAATAAATCGTCCGTTTTATTGCAAGGCATTCCAAGACTATTGCCTTAATCGTTCGCATATCGAAGTTATGCAAGAAATAGTTAGCTGTGGCAATGCGTCTTTGCATAATTCATAGATAAGAAGCGAGGCAAGGTCTAATAGAGATAAAGGGGCTCATGGCGTTACGGCCTGTGCATATGCCTTGCACGGCTGGAGCAGACCCCTCGCCTGATTCAAGTGGAATTGCTAGTGGACAAAGGGGGCTCCTGTCGAGTTTTCTCGGTATTTTCATTTCCCTTGTCACTCATTCCACCAATAAACCATCCTTATTGACGTAACTGAAGCTATCTACTCATTAAACGTGAAGAGTCTCAGGTATTTTAGCTGATGAATCACCCGAGAATGCCTCTAAATACAATCTAATGGGGTAAGAAGGCGCTTGTTTCATGAAGTTAGGCAGATTGTCTGGGACAGTCTTGTCAGTCGATTTCAATCAAGGAATAAAATTGTAATCCATGACAATGTCTACGTTTATAAAGTACCCGCGAGATACAAAAAATATATAATATATCAATGTTTATTTGTTTGTATCGTATGCGCTGCCGTAACAGTCATCCGATTGCGATACAAGTCCGTCAACTTATTTGCTGCACTTACGCGAAGGTTATAGGCATAGTACAGCGAGAATGTGCTTATGGCTGTCGCACATTAACGCATAGTAGGGGCGTTGATGATTATAATTTATGAGTTTATGATGACTCAAGCGCCCCTGAACACAAGCTCTTCCCAAACCACCGCACCCTCAAGTATTAGCAGCGCCTTCGCTACACTTTCTGTTCCTGCGATTGTGAAATATCGGCCGGAATTATTTCTTTAATATTATTTCGGATAAGTAAATCAAATATCTTAAAAACAGTGTCGAAGAAAATGTATTCCCAAAGTTTAGGGCGAACGTTTTAAATTAAGGATACTTGACATCATGTCCAAACCCGGACATAGATCAATCCCATACTTGCAAAAAAGTCATTCATCTATTACAATTTTTGCAGGGTGAAGTGTAAAACGTGATTAACAATCACGTGAACAGTACCTTGTGAGGTGTTATACATTACAAAAGCGAAGCATTGACGGATCCACTAGTATTTCATAAAAATGATTTATTTCTTCTAGTTAAATTAATAAGATGTCAAAAAATGAGCCGGTTAAACGTATCTGCATGTATCACCATAATGTTTGGATAGAATGTGATTAGAATAATTAGAAAATAATGTAACTCCATAGATGCTGGAGTGTGACTTGTATAGGTAGGTTGACCATACATCGGGGATTACTCCAGAGAGATACGAATTCAAACTTAAATTAGCAATAGCATGTGACAATGGCCACTGTGCGAAATTAACATCCGAAAAGTAACAAAACCAAAATGTTGCACTTATCAGTGCTGCTGTTTGTTGAAAGTGCTGGTGTATTTGGAAGGCTTTTTGTTTGTGTATTTTCGTAGTGTTTTCTCTATTTTACGCTCGTCGACCTAGTCATATCTACACAGCCTTATCCGAAAGTTTCTATTTCATAGCTTCTAACAAACACGAAAGATAACTCTGCAGCGGCTCTGACTGGGCGGTCCAAGGGTTCGAGCCTCGTCCGGCTTAGATGGCTCACGGCATCAACTGATGTCACTATAATGCCTTTGATCGGGAATCGGAGGTCGTTCAAGTCCCGACGTTGGCAGCAGTTTCGATACTACCCAGATAGCTAGGTCAGTCCCTGCCTTGACAAGAATTCTAGCGGTCGGCCGCTCTGATTGGTAGTTTTTCGTGGTTTCTCCGATCAATATCACGTGAATGGCGGAGCAGTACCTTAACAAACGGACCACAGACCGCGCGGAATCTTCCCTTCCTTTCGCTTACCATACCCCCACTTTCTCACGCACGCTTACATGCAACAAACTACAATATACTACATATCAGGAGACAACTCGGGAGCTTACACCCGTTGCCCTGGCTAGAGCGGTACCCCACGGGGGGAGGGAATTTGGAAGGGGAAATCTCCCGCTAACCAATGTGTGAGTCGGTGCCGTATTTCACCATCCAGTTGGGAAGGAATCACTGCTGCCTCTCAGGATTAAATATTCACTTCACGAACGGGACTAATGACAACACCAGTTTTCGTGTTTTCCCTCGGTTATCCAGGCGAAAACTGAGATGGTTCTACTGAAAGGCCACGATCGCAAAACCGATGACGCTAGCCAAATTCTTTAATTACGAGAATCCACGATGGTTAAGCGAATTTGATACATCGCAGGTTCCTGGTCGGGTGACCGACTAGGAACCCCGAGATCTAACAGCGCCGAAGCCAATTGCGGGACATAAGATGGCTAAATATAAATAAAAAACAAGGTTTTTTTCATGTTGCTATGAAATAGAAAATATTGATTACCCAGAAAAAAAAAGAGTTACATGGTGTTATTCGCTTCTTTATTATGGCTTTTATTTCTACGCCATGCGAAGGAACGAAAGCATGGGCAATGAACCATCGTTTAAGCGGCACACAAAGGAACAAGAACAGCGCGCGAGAAACACTCGGTCAATTGGCCTCCGTAGAGGGCGCCCGCAGCCGGCGCGTCGTCAACTAGAGTTTATTTTCATCGCCGCCGTCCCCACTGGCTGTGGTTCAATGTCCAGATCCACTTTACGCGGGCAGTGGGGCACAGAGATACGAAAATCGCGAACCGTCAAGAAATAAAAAAATGTGCATGCTGATAAACATTACTTAATACTAATTGGACATCTTATCAGTACAAAACTAATTACTTTAGTCAATGAAAGTAGCACGACTGCAACAGATCAACAAGTTGCCTTTAGAGGTCATGGTAAACGAAGTTTACTATAACTAGGAAGTCATTCTATCAGAATTACATTGACATGGCATTTTATTCTATGAATTATCTCGCGTGGTAATATTATTCAATAATAACAATAATAAAAAAATGACAATTATGTTAAATACAATAAAATGGTATTACATATATGATACCGATTGTGAATAGAGTTCTAGTTCTTGTTTCTCAG
The DNA here is from genome assembly GCA_017312745.1 of Gryllus bimaculatus. NCBI lineage: Eukaryota > Metazoa > Arthropoda > Insecta > Orthoptera > Gryllidae > Gryllus > Gryllus bimaculatus. The sequence continues at coordinate 4,603,047 of BOPP01000050.1, read as the reverse complement.
AACACACGAATTACGTCGGTGAGCCTGGTAATTTAAATGGGGAAATGCAAGCTGACAATTTGGGAATCGCCTAGTTGAATTTAATAATATTACTACGTTAACTAATTAATTCTATGCAAACCGCTCTTAAAAACAATATATTAAAAATGCTCAGTTCTAGTCTAGATGTGATCTATCACATCCCCATTTAAAAGGTTCAATCGTGAATAAATGATTTATAATAATTCTCATTATTTTTGTGTGATTTAAATGTGTAATGCAATTTCTACCACATACATTTCTTGTTACATTTATTATTTTCTTCCTCTGAATTCTATATTCTCGATGGAATCAAGCCGGGTATTGAGGGTTCATGACCTCCTGGCAGCTCATGTTTACAACTAAATATATACCCCTCATCAACATCTGTGTCCTGTAATGTGAAAAATAAAATTACTAACAAATATCTTCAGAACTGTTCTAATCTGTCTTAACCATTTATGAAAGCAATCTCTTAACTGTATTGGGAAGAAAGAAGACGAATGGAGGTCATCCTCCTCCACTCCTACCCCTACCACTGCATCTACCCACAATACTACTACCATCCACCACCACCAC
>BOPP01000050.1:4547039-4592997 GCA_017312745.1 Gryllus bimaculatus | reverse complement strand
TTCGTCCGTCTGCCCGTTCGTTTGTTCGTTCGTCCGTCTGCCCGTTCGTTTGTTCGTTCGTCCGTCTGTCTATCTGTCCGTTCGTTCGTCTGTCTGTCTACCCGTCCGTCCGTGAACAACGCTAGCGGTTAAACAGCTAGCCTATTTTCTCGAAAATTAATATTCCTCAATCGATCTGGCTGATATCGCAACCACGAATTTGAAACCGGTATTTTAATTTTGGCGTGCATTTTACACGAAGCCTCGGGGACATTTTCAAAATTTTGAAAAATTGCCCCATCCTTTTTTGTTAAATTTTGTTATTAAATAGTGTGAAGAACATTTAAGAGAATGGTACAGGTCTCATGATTGTTGAAAACCCTGATTTTTCGAAAATTATATAACCATAGCATTCACTTTCACTTTTGATGTGTTTAGTAGCCCGACTCGGTGCTGCCTTGTTTGTTCCTTTTTAGCCACTCGCAGTCACTGGTTGTTTGGAACTCACTAGTGAAAAATATTTATAATACTGCAACCACCCGGTTATTCAAACCAAACATAGTGCTGCCAGATGCAACCATCACCCTCTTAGCGGTTTTTAAAACCCGGACGCCCTCACTATAAACACTTAAATTGTTGTGCAAACAAAACTAGTTTAACACTGAAACTATATACACTACGCAGTAAGAGAGGGGTGTCCGAAGTGCACAACATAGCTTCTCGGAGCGAACTCTAGAAAAAACGTGGAATATAAGAACCAGAGTTCGAATTGCAATACGTGGAAAATTTTGCTGGTTGGAAACATTTTTGCAGATTCGCGTAATATTATATTCCACAGCCGTTAAAAATAGTGCGATAAATAATGTGCTTTTTTCCACCATAAGTTTCATGATGAAGTGAATAGGAACCAAATTAAATATATTTTGGATCATTTAATCATTGTCCAAAAGTTTTAATTTATTTCGCTATTTTACTGTCTTGACAGATTTTACTTTCTCGCCTTACTTCGTAAGAAGATAAAACATTGCTATTAGTGTGCCAGAAAACTACGATTTTTCAACAGACAATATGTATTACTGGGAACTGGTAACTAAAGTGTGTACGTGGATAAAAACTGTTTCTTACTTGTAGTAAATTTCTTTCTCTAACACGTTGTTTAGTCACAATCCATGTTTTGGGGTAATTGATACCGAAAAGACGATTGACGGCAATTTCGTCATTGACGTCTGTCTATCCGTTCGTCTTTCTGAAGTCAACGCTATTGCGTAAATAGTTCACTCGATTTTCTTCAAAATTGATACTCCCCAATCGATCTGAACGAACTGAAGGCCCTGTGAGTTTGAGGGGATATTTGGTTGTTGTTTTTTTTTCTTTTTCGGATCGTGTGCAGGCCGCTTAAAAGAATGGTGCAGGTCTCATTTTCGTTGAAATTCTTGATTATTGAAAAATTTCCAAAATTCAAAATAGTTTTGGCGTCAAATACAATATTCGAGATAAAGAATAGATTTTCTTTATGAAATCTGTTATTCACAGAAAGATCTTGAAATAAGATCATGTACAATATCTTTAAAACTAGCGTTTTCGCATAGTTTTGCGTAAAATGTAAAATTTAATAATTAAATTTGTTGAAAGATTTTTTAACAATTCTTTTCTAAATTATGACTTCATTTTTTTCACTTCATTTCTTCTCGTTTTTAACGTAAAGAACGTTAAAACTGTACTGCTGGTCTCGTTTTCGGGTAGTCCCATATATTTTCGAAAATAGATAATAATCAACATTTCAAAAGAACAATATTTGAGATGGAGATTTTTGTTTTAAATAAAACATGATTTTTTAAATCGAGTAGTGTTCGAATTATTTCTGCTTGGAGTTAATGCAAATTATAAAAAAACATTCTTTCAAAACCCGCTAGTTTTAGTATGAACAACTATTACAATAAGTTTTTTGTTAACCCGTTAATAAATATTGTTTTGAAGTTTGTGTAATTTAATAACTGACACTATGAAATATCAACGTGTTGATTGAGCCCAATTTGCAGGTCCTTCTCTCTGGGTACTTGTCATCGTGTCCGCGACGCTATACTTCCATAAAAACATTAAGTTCGTTGACGGTTGATCAGCGGTGATACTGTCATTCAATCGAGAGCTCGAACTCCACTATAGTGTCGGGCACTGTGGTCTTGTAAATGCTCCCGATTGGATGGCAGCGTCACAGCTAAGTGTAAACGGACTTGCTGTTTTATTTGAAGTCTAGGAGCAACAAAATCTGAATTCACTACATTCTCCAAAAAATATGTTATGAACGTAAGTATTTCATTGGAAATTACCCAAACTGCCAAGAGCAAATATTTGAAAAATTTTCGGAATTAAATTTGCCCAGAAATATTCATGGAGGCTCGGATTAACCCTTGTGGGGGAACCGAAGAGGTCTTCGTGTGGGCCCCCTTATAAGACAATTCACACCATTATTCAACCTTATTTGTAATTAGGTACAGTAAAACTATGAATTTGATTTGATACTAAGAAATCCATGCCATCATTTATTTGTTAACTAATATTTTAGATGCGACGTGTATTTTACGATACAATTCTGTGTGGTACTTAATTGTGTATATCAGGACTCAGTAGTGAAAGGTAAGCCCCACAAAGGAACTCCACTAGTATTTTACATTTTCTATTTTCAGGCATTACATCACAACAAATATCAACGAAAGGTTCGTTATTGACAACTGTAATTGGACATATAGTTAATTAAAAAAGGGGTGGATAAGGGTTAGTTTATTGGCTTCTGAACCTGCAGTGGACAGGTTCAATCCCGGCTGAGGTGTCCGGATTTACGAAGGTCGGAAAATTAACCATGTCACACTTGTGACATGTAAAAGGATCCTGGTGGTATACCCGACAAAATTAAATCCCTCCGACAACATTCGCTCTAGCGAGATCTCACTGCTCCCTGTAGTTCGTGAATAGTAACTGAGACCGACATCTGACGGAGAAAGTGAGAGTCAAATTCCAGACGCATTAGGAGTCTGCCAGCGACGCGCGCCGGCTCAATAAGATTCCCAGACCCGTATTGGAGGCAGGCTTCTAAAGAAGCCTTGGTCGAAAACTCAGGGAAGGCAACAGGAAACCGGGTCACTTAACCTCCGTCAGTGGAATAATGAGACAAAAGAAATATCTGAGATAAAGAAAATACATAATAATAAAAATACATGATAATAATAAAATACATGATATTTCTGAATAATATTAAGTAATAAAAATATTTGTTTTCAAAATACAAGCTTAGAATTTATTTATTTCAGTAGGTGAGCAAATTATGAACTTAGTTACTACTTCAGGGGGGGGGAGCGACTTTCTTGGAATAACATTTCTTGTAATAAATTCAATATCAGTATATATCAATATCAATATCAATATCAATATCAATATCCTGTGTAAGGTTGCTCATTTTCGTCGCACGCGTCTAGAATTTTTTTTGTTTTGCTTTGTCAGCTTCAATTGTGGAGGTGCGGTTTTGCAACATTTCAGTTAGATAAAATTCCGTGTAACAAGTGAAAATTAATACCAGTTTTGCGAATTTACCTGCAAAACGCTGCCCCGTAGTTGTAAGTCTTTACTACATGTTTCACTCGAGTTCGGAAAAGTATATTTGAGAGTTTTTGCACGGCATAGGGTACAGCAATTGACTACAGTCTCGATTTCTGCACACGCGCAGATGCACAAGTTATACGAAGCTCGAACTGCGCAAGCGCAGAAGATCGATAGTGCTATCGATTGCTGTAAAGCTTCGTCGAGCAAAAGCTCCATATTAACACTTCGCTTCAGGAAATCAGATGTATTTTTTCTCGCAAAAAGTACCGATGGTTTCCTGTATCATTGAGCATCCGTTATATTTTGACTTTGTGCGAAAAGCGTTTACTTTAGGTGATTTTCTGAAGCCTTTTCCAGTAATTGTGGTTCACGACTGGCCGATAGCTTTCGTTTTTGAGCCCCACTTTGTTGAATTCTTGAGACTGCATGTCTATTGGGTATGATATCATGACAAAGGATACAATTTTAACGGCAAGTTTGTCTATTCCACAAACTCTAAAAGATTTTCCTGTTTGAAATTCAACGTCCAAAACACCAACTACAGCTATGCTGCTACTCGCTGCACCCACTCTTATCGTGGCAATAAAGTTATGCAAGTCGGTCGTACTGGGAGGGGAGGGAGTGATAGTGAGACATTTCTCAGCGATGGTCCATCGAACGATCATATAAGCGATCATTCCCTCGCAAATATCACCGGTGATAATGAGTCATTGTCGCTGACCTAGGAAGGGAAACGGGAAATGTTGAGAGGACAGTCAATGCAACCTTGAGGACACGTTGGCGATGGAATGCTTTCTCATGAGGCACGAAAAGTTGATAAGAACAACATATTATCTCATATCATTCTTACCTAAGTGTTCCGTCACCAGGAAGGCCTACACCTTCTGCTGAAATGTGAGCGGGAACGAAAGTCTTAGCTTTAATTCTTCCAGCATTCCCTTAAAAATACTTTCATCTACTCTGAACCTAGCATCATTTCCTGTTTTAATTACATCGACTTCTTCAAGACATTTATTTAGATCTGTAGATACTTTAGTTCAGAAAATTTTAAAACCTTGAGGCATACAGGGTCGTCGACATACAGAGTACAGCCTCGTTGCTAATACACCGGTACCGTATCCCGTATGTAATGTACAGACTGCATGAATGTGACAAAATTGGATACTCTTCATCGTTTAGTGTTGAAAATAGTTAACGTTAAATTATGGACTATGTTCCTGTGCTCGTGTAACATGGGCTGCGGCAAGTGAGCAAGCGGCTTCCCCTGGCGTTAGGGCACGCCAGTTCTTTGGAACGCTCAATTGCTAATACTATCTGAGAAGCTCCAGAAGCGAGCACTAGGCAAATATCACGCGAAGTCAAGGCATCTCAGAGCCTTGCAAGGCGAACAATGCATACGGAGAGATTACGACCTTTCCATTTTCAGAGGATGGAGCATTTGCGCAGTAGACATTTACATCGTCATTTTCTATTCTCTAGGCATTTCCAACGAAAATGCATAGAAAACCAGGAATTTTGGTCAGATGAAGCGTGTTTTACAAGAGTTGTCACAATTAATGTGTACAATTTGCATGTGAGAGACGAGGAAATCCGCAATTGCGCGTAGTGTTGCTCTTCGTGAGCAATTTTCTGTAAATGTGTCTGTTGGCATTGTGGATGCATTTATCCTCAGTCCTCATTTCTTTCTCAAGCATTTAAGAGGCGTTCAGCGTCTGAATTTTATAACTCAAATACTCCCAACGCTTTTGGAGCTATGAGTTAATGAAATACGGTGTTTCTGCTACCGAAGTCGAGGATCTTGATGAACTTCGGACCATTGAAAGTGTGGCGGTAGAAATAAAGATGTAACCCGCCAAAGTGCGCGTCACAGATTCCTATCTTGTGTTCACGCAAGAGGAGGTCATTTTGATACTGGTAGAGCTGGTAGAGCTCTACCACTGGTAGAGCCCCTGTTACACGAGGTGCTAATGCGAAATTTTGACGAAAACTATCCTAAATAACACTTAAATAATAGTTTTTTCTTTCTCTTTCATATTTGTTAGATAATTAGGCAATAATAGAAACATTTAATTAAATATTTGGGCTACAGTTTTTGCAAAATATGATAAACGACAAAAATATTTTTTTTCAAAATGTTGAATATGGTTTACACCATTTCCTTTTACACTCATGTACAACTTAGTCTGCGTTATCACCGGGTCAGTAACGAGAACTCAGTCACTCTGTATAACCATTCCTTTTGAACCTAATTCTACAATAGATGCTTTCAAAGACTCGGGTATAGCTTCTATCTTGGCCTACTATTTTAGAAAAAAGTAATATTTTCCCCAGCATTTCCAATATACGCGTCTCGGTCTCGTTCCCTTTCGCATTTACTTACTGCATTATTGATTTTATTTTTGTGTTAACTTTACTGTTGGTTGGTTACCTAATTCAAGATGCTCATCATATGTATGTATATACTTTGGCACAATAGCTCTTTACGAGCCTACCAAAAGCGTTCCGGTTTTGCGGCCATGGGTTAAGAGGTACGTAGGGTTAGCACATAGCCATCTCTACGTTGTATTTCTGTAATTTTCAACCTGAGAAGTGAGATTTCTTATCGTCACACAGCAACAGACACTGAGACATTGCCAGGAAAGCGCACAATTAATTTTTGCCCCGACCGGGAATCGAACGTAGCGCCGTGGAAAGCGAGCACGCTAACCAACGAGTCACCGTGGGCTAGATACTCATCTAATATATTATTTAAACGACCAAATGGCATGAGTAAATTTTATTCTCTGAGCCTGAATGGCTCCTTTGATTTCCTCCCGTAGTGCATTATATTTATACCCTAGGCCAGGGGTTTTCTAACTTGTTTCGTCCACGGCTCCCTTGATCTAAACGCAACTTCCCGCGAGTTAGCACAGACCTATTAAGTATAAGGGTTAATACAGGCCTTCTAAAGATTCAACACAAATGAGTGATATAAGAAGCTATTTTATTCTCCGTTTTAATTGTGTATTAAAATAATACATAACATACTTTATTCAACTCCTAATTTTATGACAAAATTCTTCTAAAAATTAATAGGAAGGATGAGCTTGCTTCTTCATCAACAGTGGTTCAAATCTGGGTTCAATATTTGAAATTGCGACTCGCAATTCTTTTTCAACGTTCAATTTCGATCTCAACCAAACACAGGTTGAACACGCGTGGGCATGGGAACTGTCGATCTTAGTGGGTAGAAAGATTAAATATCCCTGACACGCGCTGGGTATGCGCGTCGATGCTAACGGAGCTACTAAAGCTTATTGTTAAAGGATTTGCCAGATTCAATTAATCCATAACTAATTAGTAAAATAAGTCATATGTATTACAAACAACATACACTATTTAGTATTATTAGTACAAAATTATTTTGTGGACATAAATAACACATGGATTAAAGTAAATCAAATCTAAGTATCATTTTTAATTTATCACGCAACGCCCCTACCACATGGTCGCGACGCCCCTCGGAGCCGTGATAGACGGTTTGAAAACCCCTGACCTAAGCTATGGTTAATTTCATTTCTCAGATCTAACGTGTTTTCCTCGGTTTCAGTTTAAAAATCAAAATTTTTCATATTTTGATCCATTTTACTTTCCAAATTTGCTACAGAAAGGCTTCTAAAATCTTATTTTATTTTTATATACTCGTACGCCAGGAAACAGCGGTGAAAAACTTCAAATTAAAATAATGTAGGTACATTTTTATTTTTAATTTTCAAATGTATTTTTGTGTTTTGTTTATGAATATCAGAGCAAACAATGCAAATCTATCAAATTCTTAAAGAACATACTAGAGTAGATATCAAATTGCAAAATAGAATACATAATATAAATTAGAGTACAAAACAGATTAGGTATTTTGGACATTTTTGTTTATCCCGTAACCTGATGGTCACATCCCCATGCCCACCGGGCAGGTGACTGCTGCGTACTGCTGTTGTGTGCTCACGCACTACTCCTCCAAATAAAAACAAGTTTGTAAAATGCTTCATGCTGGAGAACGTTGCGTCAGGCAAAAGTTAACTTCATTAGCGCTGTTACGGGTCTCAGCAGAAGATTTCCAGGAGAAATTTGTGGGTGACCATCAGTCAAGTTTGAAAATTTTGGAATTTTCAATAAAAGAGCCCCGTGGGTGTCGAGTTAGTGAATACTTAGCTTTCCTTTCCCTTTCTTCTCCATCGATAGTGGAAAGTGATGGTGGCGATGACTATTCACCCAATTTTTTGACTATTCACACAATCAGCTCTGCGTTTTAATTTTGCGCAGTACTCACGCATATAAACTATTTTTTACTTCCACGCGACGAAATATTCTGTGACAAAAATATTTTAATGTTTTGAACTTTGTTTCGTCACCGATACCATATACACATAGACACACAAACATACCGGAAAGGGGACCTTTGGCGGGTACGCAGTTGAGGCGGGGGTTTCATCACAGTCGGCAAGCTGTGATAAATTATCGGCAAGTATGACAATGTTAAAACGCCCGTGCGTACTTAAAACTAGTGGTGCTACAATACCACATAATTTATAAATTTACCTTGCTCGAAAATTCAGAATTCACGAACATGAGACCTGTACCGTTCTTTTAAGCATTCTTTGTTCTATCGGTGAAAAAGATGGAGCAGCTTTCAGAAACTGTGCTTTTTATAAATTGAATTAATGTCCAGCAGAAATTCCGTGGAAACCACTCGTTTTTTTTAAAAAAAAGTATATATGAATTTATTTAAAGTTCATTTTTTAGAACAGATTTTGTTTGAGACAAACATCTGTCTTCAACCTTGCAGTTTGCAAATGTAAACTTCGAGAAAATACAGTTCCCCGCTAATGACACTAGCACCACTTTTTTACCTGTCTTTAATATGGACAAACAGTAAATTTAAAGAAAAACTTTGGAGTGGTTTTTGAGAAAATAATTGATTAGTTTTTTTAATCGCCTATATTTTGCAGAAGGCTCTGAGAAAACTTCATGTTTTCAAAAAAATGTTCATAACCTTATTTCAAGAACTGCCTTGAAAAAAAAAAAGTTTTAATGAAATAAATCTGTACCAGACTCTTTAAGTGTCCTTAAATTTGGAGCCATTTTTTAGAAAACTTTGAAAATGTCACCAAAATCAAAAACTCCAGTGCAGAGGGCCTCGAGTTCATTTAAACCGATTGGGAATAACAATTTTGGAGAAAATCGGCTGAACGATTTAGGTGAGAGCGTTGACCACAGACGGACTGACAGATATATTGCCGTCAATCAATTTTTCGGTATTAAAGGCTCACAAAGCATTAATTCTGACTGCACAACTTGTTAGAGAAATTCATTTATTACAAATAGGAACAAGATTTATCCACTTTTTCATTACCAGGGCCCAGCAACAAGAGTTTTCTGTCGAAAATTCCCGGTTTTCCGGTGCACTATTACAATACTTTCTCTTCTTACGCATTTTCTACCATTTCTCTATCATCATCATGTATCTTCTTATTTGCTCATCCCTATTGAGCTTCAATGACCCATCAGTTGAAGGGCACCTAAATCACAATAAATAAATAAATTTAAGACTTAAATTTCAGAACTTTAAATTATTTTTTCTACTTGATAATATATTTTGCCAAATCTGTTAGTGCTCTTTTAAAGATTTGATTTTTTTCAGAAAAATATATGCAAATTCATTTTGAAATGTTTCATTTTAAGAGAGATATTTTAAGAGGATATTTTAAAGAGGATATTTTAAAGTTGTTTTATTAAATTTATTTGTATGTTTATGAAATTATTTATTTTATTTTTTTATTGCTCATGTAAATAAAATTTAGAAATGGTATTGTATAGTATGTGATATTTCCTGTCATCAGGTTGCTGTACACATTTTTAGAATGTGAGGGATCTCTCACACACCTGAAAAGCAGATGACTGTAGTGACCTCTTTGGATGATGGATTATGATACTGCCGTCTCATCTTAAAATCTTTTAATAAGAGGTACTAAATGAGGCTTATTTAAAAGGAGTGGCTATGGTCAAGGAAAGGAGGAACTCAACAGAATATTATTATTATTAAAAACACTTTAATTAAACCCATATTTAAATTGAAAATCGTTCACTTTATTAAGAATGAAACAGAAAAATTAGAGGCACCTTAGCTGCTTTAAATATGTAATTATTATAGCAATAGATTTTCATTGAGTAGAACACAGCAAAGTGTCTATTTCAAGTTCAAACCAGTAGTTTTAGAAACAAAATTTACCCTATCTTTGTGCAACCGGAGGGTCAAGAATTTCATTTGTATTCACAGCACGCCTGCTATCTTTAGCCATTTTTGACATTTTCTGAGAACATACGAATAATTTCTTTTTCTTTAGCTATACTAATGTTATGTATAATTTTATCCAAGATGTGCACATTCACCTTTTTTAGCAAATTGCAACCAAAATATAATTGCCTATCACTGGTCAGTTTCATGGACAGGGTTCTTCTGTAATTCCTCACTGTTTTATATCTAACACTGATATAACCAAGCAAATGGGCTTGAAAATATTAAAAACATAACTTCCGACAGTGTAACACCTCTTTGAAAAGTATCTCTATTAACTCAGACAGCAACAACAATGAGTTTAGGCTAATTATCAATGCAACACCTAAAGCAAGTCATTGCACTGTTATTCATAAATATATTCTTTTGAAAAACAAATCAGCATCTTGTGACATTAATGTTACTTACTTAATGTTAAGATGAAGAAATAGTGATCACAACACAACTAGATTATGAATCCAATGGTTAGTCTTGTCGAAACACCAAACAATGATTTGGTTTCTCACTTTATAACATTCCATGAGAGGATTAAACCACAAATACATTCAAGTTTAGGATCACAAGATTTTCATTATTAAAATGAAAATAAAATTGCATAAAACTAAGAAAAAAATGTTAGTTCTAGAATAATGTGTTGCAAAAATAGCATTCAAATTATTACTAGTTTTTTACTGTAGCTGAATCTGAAACTCAGTAACCCCACTTGAAACAATTACGTTGTCAGTGCAGTGTGCATTGAAATATTCAAGGCATCCTACAAAAATTACATTATTAAAAATATAAATGTTTTTACATACATTAAATGGGTGTATTAGAAAAAATACATTAATACACAATTTAGTTATGATTTATTTGTAATAATTGGCACACAGTTTTACAACTTAAGAAACACAAATCATGCCTGCAAAATCATACATTTTATATGGATTGCTTTGCAGCATATCTCTTTTTATATAACAAATCAAATTTCTGAACAGATGTTCTGCATAATTAACATAAAGCCTGGCACAAGTATACCAACTAATTTTTGAAATTAGGATGGCATAAGTATCTTTATATCTGAGGTATATTGCAGTTTTTGTATTTATTTCTTTGTGACTAGAAAATTTACAATGAATCATCTCATGAAATTAAAAATACTGTATGGAGACTTATTACTTAATTTAAAAAAAAGAACAACTTCTAACATATATTACAAAATGTCACTTATTGGCTGTATACAATTATAACATTACATACAATATTTATTTACAATCAGTGCTGTTTGAAGTAAAAAAGAAACATTAAGTACAACATTTTTATGCAGCTTTACTCTAAGTAAAATGTGACTCAAAGAAGGAAAGGAGGATCGAACCAGCAGAAGATGAACATAGAATTTGCATTCCATATATATTTTTGCAAACAGAGCCTAACGTCCTCTTATAAATTACAAATCATTAACATTTCTGGATCTAACTCATCATACATTTTATTCTAAAATAAAGATAATTTTTTATTTTAATAACCGTAGTTGTAAATGGATTTACATAGTGCATAGAATTGGTTCTGCTCTTTTTCTTCATGTATTGCACCATCCATTTCTTATGTGAATTTTCTCATCATGTTGTAAATCACTTAGAATTAATTTGTGCTAAGACCTGTACATGAGGTGACTTCTCTAGAATGCCAGCATTTTACTTATTTGTAATATTATTTCATCAGAGATACTATTCTAAATAGTAATGTCAGACACACAAAATGTTTTATTGGGGAAGGCAAAGAATTGTATTTTTTGGTAATTTTGGAGATATGAGTTAAAGACTAGAGAAATGTTTTCTCTTTAACTCATTCTGATATTTCTATCTCATAGAAAGATATTGCAAGCTATACTGATATTAGTTTTAAAAATCCAACATTGCATGATGATAATTATTAAAAATGACAAAACTAAGAATGTAACATGAACAGTTATACATATTGCATCCAATAGTAATAATCCTGTAGAGAATCACATTTCTTTTCCGTTCAAATACAAAATGGAGGACAGTTAAGGATAAATACTACAGTTTTTATTAGTGAATATGGAGATACTTGTAAGTCAGAACATGTCCGTAGATATTAAGAGTATCCCAATGTTCACTTAATATGCTGTAGTATTTTTATGGTAAACTGGCATATAGGATTCATGCTGTAGGTACTGTGAAAGAATTTGCAGAACCACTGTATCTATAATATTTAACGGAATTTCTATAAGCACTGCATGACCATTATAACTAGCTAAATCTATAATCATGGTGTAGTTTGACTAGAATAATAGTTTCATAACATTATTTAGGCAAATAATGAAATAAATTGTATCTTCAATGGTTGTTCTTCATTTTCCCATTTTGACCTTCCAAAATTTGTTCACATTTTGCTGTAAAATCTATTATGATATTTTATATTGCAACTGATGATCCATGAAGGTCAACTGCTCTATACCTACTGCATCCACTTTTCATTTCAGCATTAATAAAACAAAACATTCAAATGCCAAAAATGCACATTTCCCCATAAGCTGAAACATTCATGTTACTGCAATACTGTAGCTTACCACAGCCAAATGTTGCTTATAGTTTAACAGTGATAGAAACATATATCTCTTCCTACTGTAACCCTTCATTCATTCCTCATGTAACCCATTTGACTTTTTACCCTATGGCAGTTATTACATTAGGAAACTATGGATTTATCAGTAACAAATTGCCATCTTTTACTTAAATCTTTCAACAAAATGTCATCTATTTTATTAAGAGAATTTCCTTGGAAATTTGTGATACTATATTAATCATAAATTATAAGAATACTTCCTTCATAATATTACTTATCTGAGTATCAACACTGAGATATATTTATAACAGCACACAAAATCTTTCATCTAATATTTTCTGCCATTTCAAGACATTTACATTTATTGTTATCAATGCTCACTTCATAGGAAGACACTTGGAGTTTATTACTAAAATTTTGCATTCAAGTAGGGATCTTTATCCACCATAGGAGTGCAAACAATCATTAAAATTTAAACAAAACAAACTGGGCAGTCTCTTTAGACAATCTGAATACCAGTAATTCAATTCTTTTTAAAACGTTATACTGAATAATTTAGGTGCAGCCAGTTATTTCAGATGAATTTTTTTAAATTTAAAGTGGTGTGAAGCATGCCCCAACACTTTGTAATGTAATAAAATATTAGGTATATGAAGAAATGAATGAAAAATAGATTATGTCCACCAACTTGAAAACAATCCTAAAAATTATAATATCAATTTGAAATTCAGAAATTAAAATATGAACATATATGGCATACATGTGACATACACATGAATTTTATTATGCATTTTGAAGGATAAAGACAAGGAATAAGCTAAAAATATTTATGCATATATAAAAAATAGAGTATATGGAGGTAGACAAGAAATTTGAAAGATGTGCATTTTCAATTTACCCAAATGGTGGAGAAAAGTTCTAGAAATGAATGCATATTTGCATCTGCATTAATATTTATGTAGTTGATAATACAAGAATAACTATGGACATTCTGAATAGAATAGTGTGAAAGTTAAAAAAGTCAATAACAGCTGATCATAGAATGTAAAGCAGAAATTGAAATGAATCAACATTGTTTAAGCAATGTGTGGTGAACTTGACTTGTGAGCACATTCAGTCATGAATAATTTTCTGACATGCTGTCATATACATATAGAGTGTGAATACTTCCTCCTGTATTTTTGAGGTAACAGTTCAAAAAATTGTGAGTCAAAATATGAACAACCAAAGAAAGTCATGATCATGAATCAGCATGTTAATAAAATGCAAACTGATATAATGACTCATTAATTTTAATAAATACTGTACCCTAACAGATGATTTTATATTTTGAACAATATTTAAAATATTACTGATGAACTTAAAAGAGCCTAACAATAATTGAGATTATACTAATTATTCATGCAGTCTTCTTCTATTAAAACACTGAAATAAGGCACATATGCAGCCTAAATACTGGTTGCATACATAATCTACCATACACTATTCTTATTCTTTTAATTCATGATGCCTTGTTATGATTTCGTTAATAGAACATCTCCCTCATTAGTTGATCAGAGAGTTTGGACTTTTTAAAGCATGTAAATATGAATGTTCAAGTATACATACGAGTAAGAGTATGTATACAGAATAACTGAAAATTAAAACATCTATTATCTTGAGCATTCTCAGTGTGCAAAATTGACTGAAAACATTCCTAACGGAAGGCCTATCAAGTTTCCAGAAGATAAAGCTCGTACTTATACTTTTATCAGAATGGCTCATTACACTAACGGAATGAACACACATTTTATGTCCAGAAGCACTCCAAAGTATTTAGTATACACAGTAAAAATTTTCAAAAAGTTTTGGTATTACAATCATGATTATGGGTGATAGTTATACAGTGTAAATACATGAAAATAAGAACTATTCCATCATAACATGGGTCAATATTAATTAAGGAATGATTCATGATTATAATACAGAATATGGTGCTTTTGTAAATGTATTAAAATATCAAAGCAAATTTTGTTAACTGTGAGAAGGGAAAATGTTTTTGTGTGATTTTGCAACAATTTGTATGAATACATACCCACATATGTGTGACATGAAAACTCTCATACATGATTTTTTTATAAAATATACTAGGAACATTTAATGGAAAGGTTCTCTCCACCACAAAAAGTTTATAATTAAGTAACTTGTACTAATACAAAAACTTCAAATGAAATTTAATAAACAAAGTAAATACGAAAAGCAATCAATTGATTGTAATTCTCTATTAAGGATGAATTATATTTTTGAGATAGTATGATAGAACTTCATAATACTTTACAACAAACATCATAATATCATAACATCAAAACATCATAAATGATATATGAACCATTTCTTTAATGTGATGAACTCATTCATGAAAATTTGTTTTATTGATGGCATTGTATGTATTAGGAGTTTAAAAAAATTAAGAAAGCATGTAAGTTTTTTCTAATTAATTTTTCTAATTAATTTTTCCATATGTTTAGGGGGTTTAGAGAATCTACACAAGTAACAAATATGGAGGAACGAAAATCACATTTATAGGTATCTGAAATACCCGCTCATGGTGAATAAATATCCAACCAAAAAGAGTAACAATTTGTAAAAAGATAAATTTTAAAACAAGAAACTTGAAATCTGAAAATCTTTCTTGACAATAAGGCAAATAAGTATCAAATACTCCCAAGGACACAGTATTAAATTCTTGAAAAATTTAATTGAAATATGAAATATGAATACAAAATCTTTAAGTAAAGTTACTGATAATCTCTTCTATTCCAATTGTTTCCTTGTCTTTAGAGTGACATATTTAGAAACCATAGTAACAAATTATAAAATGACATAAAAATCAATGAAAAAATGTTAATAAAGGTTAATCGATGAATGTTTCCAAAATTACATACTGGTATTAAAGTTTCTGGTATGTCTATTTAATTCTGTTTCAAAACTATTTATTGTTACTATGATACAATAAAAATCTGTGAAGTAGCAGAAAGGATAAAATGGTCTACGGCAATATTTAGAATTTTCAATTTAAAGAACAAACAATATGGGTTGTATTATACAAGGATCAACTGTGTTCAATTGCACGAGAAATAAATTACTTGTGCATGACACAATTTCAAATCAGTAAGTTTCAAATTTATAATGATAAGTAATTTAATATTAATTTTTCCTATCCTGTATCTATTAATAAATATTATATCTTAAGTCTTAAAGACAATCATCAATCTTGTGGAATACATAGACACACATATTGCACAATTTGGAAATACTTCTGATAAGAAAATTCTAAAGAAAAGAAATAATACCAACATAGAAAATATTTATGAATTGTGGTTAAATAATGATGATAAGTTGATATATTAATAAAATATGAAAGAGAGCTAACAAATTCTCTATTTTCTTTTCCTGCATAAATTACTGAACATAATAGTAGAGAAAGTTTTTGGAAGACATTAAAAAACTGGCAATGGATGACATAAATGAAACTGTTTGCAGCAAATTGAAATGCAGCAAAATTTACATGTTATTTAATAGGTACCTACATTATGTAACCTTTACTTTGTGTAAGAATATGTAGTAATTACTTTCATTACAACCAATTGTGTGACCAGAATTTTTCTCAGGAGAGGGAGGGCTACAGATATAGTATCCAGCAGGCTTCATTTTTTCTATTAGAGAATTTTTCATTGATGCTGAATGTACAATGTATATTTATTGGTTGACTTTTAGTTAATATTTATAACTTTGCCAATAACATACTGAATTACTTTCATTAGTACAGAAAATGAATAAAAGCTATATTTTTATAATATGTATCATTGTCTTCTGGAGACGAGGAGTTGCTGAAGCACCATGACCCCTCTCCCCCAGGTATGTCACCGATTATAACAGCAAACAATACTACAATATTATAATAAAACATGCATTTGATTCAAATATGTTGGTAATGATAAACAAATCATACAGGATAAATAAAAAAACTTATATGATATTGAAACTTCGCTTTACACATGTAAATGATCTTGTGAAAGTTTGAATCACTGAAGTGAAGTTCATTCTATTTCAAGTCCTCAGAAGTATTTCCAATTCAATCACTTTAGATAAAAAAAGCTAGTGGAAATGTAATTTGAAGATAATTTGTTTACAATCTTCAAGAACAAATACTGTGATAATATTGAATCGATTGGAAGAACAGGGCAAGAAATATTACATAATTTTGCAAGACAGCTTCACTATTAAATCACAAATACTCTATAATTTGTTTCTGCAGTTGACCAAATTAAAAAGAAATGATATATGATATGAAAACATTCTTAAAATAAATTTTGAAAGATCTTATGAACATCTTTCTAGGTAAAGTAAATTAAGTAGCTTATTAATACAGTAGAATTCGAACATATCTAGAAGACACTATGGTCTAAGAAACAATGCCAATAGTTTCACTATCATTTGCGATTTATGGTCTTCTTTGGAGTTGAATGTGTGGAAATATGTAGTCTATCTATTTTTCTGTTTTTTCTAAGAGCAAATGAATAATAAGATATGAAATCCTTCAGACACTCAAGATCACAAATCCATAGAAGCATTCCATTATGCTATGAATTTGAAGAAGTGTTTCGCATAAAGTTACTGAATTACTGAATCAATAATAAATAAAAGAAACTTCTTAAAAGAAAATTATTACAGCATCTTAAAGCAATTTACTTTTTGAGTAATTATTTTGAAAATGTTTAATTTTTTTAAAATCTCTAGCTAATGAAAAATTTATGTTATAAAAATAAATTCTCACACTTTCTGCAGAAAGCTATGCTGCTAACTTTTGATACTACGAATGTGAAACCTAAGCATTTTCAAATTATTTATTTCTATGAGAATAAAGAACAGAACCACAGGTTGAAAAGTCTGTTAGAAATTCACGTATAAATTAAATACAGACCAAAAAATAGTTTCCTCTACTACAAAACAAGATATTTGAAAAAGCTCTATATTACTTTCTTCCAAATTCACACCTGTAGGCCCATATTCATATGCACTGTACAAATGAGCATCTGAACTCATATAAAAATACTTATTTACATATCACTGTATGTGGGTATGTACAAAAAGACACCAAAACTATATTCAGGATTTAACAAATGAAGTACACAATATATTTTATTAATACTCATCTTATGGAGAAGAAAATAATTGTTTGCGAGGGGTGTATTCCAGGATGTAAATAGTCTGTTCACATGTAAAATCTCTTGAAGAACATAGCAAAGTGAAATGAAATTGATTTTAGTGCAGAAAATGCCATTGAATGTGAAATATTTAACAATGTTTCTCTATTATGGTCTAAATATTCTTTTGTTTTTATGATAACTTGGGATAAATATTATTTTAAGGGATCGCAACTTTAAGAATGCTTTATACATCTAACATTAGATACACATGAAATTAAAATTTATTGTCTATTATAATAAAGAAAACAATGTTTGCAAACTTAAAAAAAAAGAAAAGAAAAGAAAAGCGAAGTGACCGGTCAGAAACAACCAAAGTGATAATTCTTTCAAACAAAATCACTAATTAATGATTACATTAAAAATAATATTAATAAAGCAATTCCACAGTTCAAAATTCCCACAAAGAATTGCCTTTCAAGTAAAATAAATGTTTCTTTTACAGTTTGAAAATAAAATAGTTATAACAACTTGTGGAAAAATGCATAACTATTTAGTGTATCAGTAATAACTGAGAAATACTAACTTCAGAATGTATTGTTTCATAAATAAATGTTTATTTTATGATTATCACAGTTACTGTATTCTATAATCAACAAAAACCACAAATTAAATATTCTGTAGAAATTGATCATAAGTAAATTACTTGGAAATTTCAAATAGACATACTGAAAAATTACGCAAATGAGAAAAATTACTTATGTGTTATGGTTTTTGAATATAGTTACATTTTAATATATGCCTGCTATGTTTTGGTTCAAAACAAAACTATACCCCTTATAGATGTTTTCAAAAAGTAAGACTGTAACAGTCAACTGCCCAAATGCTGGAGTTATATTTAGCATTAAAGTTCTCTGTTCTCTACATGCCCACGACTGCCCAAAATAAATACATTTTACCGAGAGTGGGATAAATGTGAAGGTTGAGCACCTTTTATGGACATTTATTTATTTTTTATTTGTTTATCTTTTTAAACTAAAAACTCATCCATGAGCAGACTAATACATCCTGAATATACATCTCAAACAGATGAAATAAATGATAACCCATTAAAACCTATTATTTACATTCAAAGATAAATTTGATACATGCTTAAGTCTTAGGGTAAATTTGGATATGAAATGACTAAGAAATCTTTTGAATTTCATATTGACATTTGCCTCAATTAGATGTGGAAAATGATCACTATCTGTTTCACGTAGGTTAAAGAAGCCAATAGCTTATATAAGAATTGTTCTTTCTCATATAAGGTATACCGGGGATGATGATAAGGTCTTCTTGACATTTTCATCCACATAATTTACAGTTAAATAATCTTAGCATGTCAATGGCAGTAGTCATTAAATCTGAAATATTTGCTAACAGGTCCTACTGAGAATGAAGAAATAGGATCTGTATAATAACTTATTATTTTAACTTTCAGTAAATGGTTATGGTTAGCAAATTTACCTTTATCTATTTTTTGCATGCATACAAAACATTATACTGTGTATATAAGAAAATTATTCATGAAAAACTTCCTTGAAAAGACGTGAACAAAATTTTTTCAAAAGCATTTTAAAGACCTCACAATGTTCATAATTGGGTATGATGAAAAACGAAATGAAACATGTTATTAGAAATATGTTTTACTATAGTTTAACTCCAAAATAAGATGTAATCCAATTAAAGTAGAGTACTAAGATAGGAATGTTTCAAACAAGTGTTGAAGATTACAGCACAGCCCTTTTTTTCTAAAGAAACAAGATATTTAACAGTTTGCAATAGAGAATATATCCTGCTACAGCTATATTTTTTATAAAAAGCACTTGATACTCCTATTTTAATAGGACTTGAATTGTCCAAATCTGAAAATGAGAGGACTATGAGAGAGCATGCCAATTAAAATGGGGATAAATTGTATTGTTTTTGGAATATGACTCCATTATGGCCAAGTTCCCTGCTTTCCAGTATTGTTACTTGCATACCCATTTCTATTAAATTCAACAAAATATTTGAGGCTACAAGTCTTGTGCTTATTTTCATTATATTATTCTGATTTGCCCCAATATTATTAATGCTTTGTTTTTTCTTCTGTTGGTTCATTCTCTAATTTTCTTTTACACATAATCTCCATTTTCTATCCTTGTCTTTCCCCACCTTTTTATTGTATTTAAACTGCTATTGCATTTGTTATATTTAATTGAAGAATAAATATATCATAACCTCATTATCATTACTGTTGACTTATTGATTCTTCGGAATGTAATTCAACACATCCTTTTCTAATCGGCATTTTAACCTTTTCTCATGCATCCTCTACTCCACATGGAATGCTCAGTCATAACGCGCCATGTATGTGTTTGTCATTCTGAATACTAACTTTTCTAATTTTTAGAATAGTCTTGATAGAAAATGTAAATAATAGTAATTGCTTTTGCCATGATTGCGTTGTCCAAAAATATATGTAAAAGCACAGATTAATTTTCTGCTTTCCGAACCATTGAAAGGTACAACAAATGTTAGATGGACATGACACTATATATACATAAACAGTTGGTTCTATGCAACAACAATTATGAATATATCAACAAGAATGAGGGTAAATTTTATTTTCATTGATGTATTTTGAGTCGATACTTTAGTGCAGCAAACATACTATCAGTATTGCACATTTAGACAACATCATGGCAAAAATATTTATTTTCTACAATTATAAATAATTCTGCAAAATCTGATGTCATATGTGATGATAAATCAATTGAAGAGTCCCAAAGTCTCTTTATCAAATAGTGTACAATTAACTTAAGTGAAGTTGAGTACTTCCAAATAACCATGACTAAACTCTAGACTTCAACAAAACCAAATTGACTTATCATTCAGACATATTACCTCATTGCCTCCTAATCCTCTTATTTCATTGTTTCATTATTCTCTCTGTAGAACACTCATATGGAACTTATTTCCTACTTAATTCCCTCTCATTTACAACCTTGACATCGGTTGTAACTTTCTCTTCACTATTTACCAAAACTGCATCTATTTCTTCCATTATCGTTTCACGCTTTCTAGTATCAGACATTCTCTCCAGCTTCTTATCTTCATTTGCACTTTTCTTGATACTTGTGGGATTATTCTCAGTAGTTCCTCCTTGATCAGTCTCATTAACACTCCTTTTACTATCATCACTAACAACTTTAATTTTTGTAATGTTTTGCTTACAACCCAAATCTTCAGAACCATTCTTGATAACAATACTTTTAGGCATTGCACTATTAAATAATGAAGTGTCACTGTTATTACTCTTGGTTTCATTACTAGCACGTCCACTAACCTCAGAGTGGTCCTTTGTTTCAAGAGTCCACTCTTTTTCACCAGACTGTGATGTGAGCTTGTGTGTGGCATTGCTGCTACTGTTAACTGTAATCTTCCGAACTTCTGTTTGCGATGTGAGAAGGCCAACCATCCCAACCTCTGTACTTCTATCAGGAACATTACTAAATTTTTTATCATTTTGGAGAAAAAATGAAAGATTTCTGCCAGACTTATCAGTATTTCCATTCCCAATGTTGACAATGGATTGATCAACAGCAGAAGAGCACCGGAAATCATAACTGCAGCAAAGACGTCCATCCTGCAGATAAAAAATATAAGTTTAGAAACAATAAATAACATGAACCAAATATACTTTAGTAAAATAGATTACTTATTAATCTCTTCATATTCTACAAAATATTATTAAATTACCCCTCAATTTACATGATTTGTATATGGTTCTTATTTCTTTTAATTTAAGGTGTTTGTGCTGCACCTTGGGTGTGTTAAATAATGAATAAAAATATTGGTGAATTCTGTAAGAATGATATTTTTGTATCTAATGTTGTATATATACATGTGTATGTTTATTTAGGTTATTTTGTAAAACAAATTCTTTGTAATCATTTTGTAAGATGTCTTAGACCCAAAAACTAAGATTGGTATATGCAGTAAGGCTCAGTCACAGTGAAATAACATGCCCCAAGCAAGTTATATAGTTTATGGGCAGCAAAATGGCACAACTCAAAAAATCAGTGTTCAGATAAATGAATTTGTAGTTTTCACCTAGTATTGAAATGCATTACTTTTGCACACTTTTGTTATTTGTGGGTGAAGTATTGTACTGTAAGATATGCTACTGATACTGCTGGAAGGAAGATAATCTGCGATTGTGGAGAGTCCATTAGAGGTCATTCATAAATGATGTAATGCTTAAGAGGGGGGGAGGGGGGAGGGTTTGAGGCTGTATTACATAAGGGTAAGGGTGGGGTCATTGTTTAGGGTTACGTAATGCTGATATTTATTTTTAAAATCTTTCAATATTTGCTGAAATAATTCCTTTTATTCAGTCTTATACTAAAACATTACCATATCAACAAATCAAATTACAAATATAAATTAGAGAAGTTATATTGTATAAATTGTTACAATAAATGAAAATATTTTTCATCAATGATATATTGATTGAATCTTTTAGAATACAAAGAAAATATTCAAAACTGACCAACAGTATATTCTAGAATCCAATTAAGTTGATACAGTATCTTGGATTATTGATAAATTTGCAATTTTCAAAATTTGGAAAGTTCACTAAAAGTGAGACACACACCATTATTTTAAGCGTCACTTCTATCAATAAAAAATATTTTAAGAAAAAATGTCTAGTGTTTTTTGGGAAAATGTTTTTTTTATAAATTGCATTAATTTCAAGCACAAATTATGCAAAAACTACTCTTCTTTCAATAAACTGAACATCACCTTTTTTAAAGAGCTATATTTTTGATAAGACTTTGTTTAAGACAAAAATCTCTACCTTCAATTTTGTAGTTTTGATATGCTTTTGCAATTTTTGAAAATATAGACAGTACACCAAATGTGGGACTAGCACAATATTTTTTTTATCATTCCTTGATAAATACGAGGAGAAAATTTAAAAAAAAAATTGGTGCCGGTTTAGAAAAACAAATTGTTTAAAAAATGAAAAATTGAACATGACATTTCAAGGTCTGTCCTTAAGGTACAGACTTAAGGAAAACATCTCTATCTTCAATATAATATTTGTGGGAAGATGCCCAAACAGTTGCAGTTTTTTAATTTTCAAAAAAATCTGGGATTTCAACGAACATGAGACCCACACCATTCTTTTAATTGTCCTTTACGATATTCGAGGGAAAAGTTATTTTAAAAAATTGGTGCCATTTTGGAGACAATTTTGACAATGTTTTTGAGGCTTCATGAAAAATACCCTAAAAACTCACAATATACTTCCAAGAAACTCCCAAAGCCTCGAGTTCATTCAGATCGATCGAGGAATACCAGCTTTGGAAAAAACGGACAGAACGGTTTATAGGCGCTAGCGTTTACCACGGGCGGACGGAGAAACAGTTGTTTTGCCGCCAATCGATTTTTCGGTGTCAAGGACTCAAGTAAGTAATTTACTATATATGAATGGGTGAAAACCAAAACGGTATTAGTGACATTTTAAAAATTCATAGAAAAATGTGTTTATTTTAAGCTGTTATATTTCAATGGCAATGTATTTGTGTGATTTTCATGGTTTTAATGACGAAACAAAGCACCACGACTTTACAGTGATATTGACATAAATAAAGAGATGTCTGAGAATTTATAAAATGCCACTTATACCGTTCTTGAATTTTCAGCTATTCATATTGGAACATGATTTGACCACTTTTTCGTTACCACGGCCCGACAATAAGAGATTTTCTGTCGAAAAATCGCCGTTTTCCGGTGCACTTTTCCCGTTTCTTCAAAATTCTTGCTAGTTCAAAACACATTTCCAGGCTCATATAGTAATATAATACAGCGCAGCAATTAGAAATAATGTGAGGAAGTATGTGTTGTAACACCACTAGTTAAGTATTATAAGATTCTATGAATGAAGAGAAGATTGTGATTACGGCAGCGTCAACTACTAGGGTAATTAGTCCTGTAAGTGAAGTGCATGTTTTTGCTCTGCCGCCGCCGGCGGCGGCGGCAGAGGAGGAGGAGAAGGTGGTGGTGGTGTTCTCTCCTCGCTATATGGCGAGATCCGGCGACGACCTACCGTCGGCTGACGGAGTTTTTCCCAACCACATATCTCCCACAAGCGTGTCATCGCCCCAGCCGGGACAAGCTCTAAGCTCCCGACAGATCTCCCGCATGCGTTGTGATGTAGAGCATGTTAGTGTAAGGGCGTGTAAGGGGTGAGGATAGGACAAGGAAGAGGTAGGAAAAATCGCGCGCGGTCCACGGCCCGTTTGTTAGGGTACTGCTCCGACATTCACCTGGTATTTATCAGAAAAACCACGGAAAACAACCGATCAGAGCAACCGGCCGCTAGAATTCGCCATCAGACAGCGACTGAAATTGATCTAGCTGACAAGCTAGTGTTGAAAATCGTGCCACTGTCGGGACTCGATCCTAGGACCTCCCAGTTAGAGGCACCGCAGTGACATCAGCTGATGCACTGAGTCACCTCCGCCAGTTTTTCCTCTGGAGATGGCGAATATCTACCCACGCTGGATAGTGAATTCTGGCGCCGACATACCTGTCGGCTAGCAGGGTTTTCCACAACCAGGTATCTTCCACCAGCGGGGCAGACCATGATAGACTTTAAGTTCCCGACCGGTCTCGCGGCATGTGTGGAAGTATAGTGCATGCACGTGTAAGTGTATGTAAGAGGTGAGGATAGGACAGGAAGGGGAAGAAAATATGGCGCGCGACCCGTGGCCCATTTATTAGGGTACTGTTCCAGCATTCGCCTGGTATTGATCGAAGAAATCACGGAAAACTGCCAATCAGAGCAGCCGGCGGCTAGAATTTGCAGCGGCTAAATAAGACCTAGCTATCTAGTTGAAACTTCTGCCACCGTTGGGACTCGAACCCTGGGACCTCTCGGTCAGAGGCACTACAGTGACATCAGTTGATGCCCCGAACCACCTCACCTGGCTGGCGATAGGGCATTCATATCCTCCTCTTAGTAATTATCATTACTGTTCCGCCACCTCCACGGAAGTGTTAAGTGATCCCGTGGAAGAAAATAGCAGGAACATGTTTAAGAAATATGGAGATATGCTGCTCGATGAATGTCTTGGCAATGCCAAAGACGTGCTTATCGGGAACGATTCCCCAATCGTCGCGTGCTTTGTGCGCAGACAATGCGCAGCGCTTTCAACAGTCACGGGGCGGGACGCGCTGCACGTTCATCAGTCGATTCAAGCCGCCCGCGCGACTTCCTCGGAGAGCAGATTGCGCTGGAGGCTATTCCGTACGATGCAACTGCTACGAGTTGTACAAAGGAGCGGGGGCGACATTTATTGTTATTAAATATATAAAAATGAAATAAATATGACAACGATGCTATGCTATATTTTATTCATAATTCAATTTTGTTGGAAAAAGGAGACAGTGTAGGGTCCCGGAGATCAAGTAAGCGTGCGTGGTGCATCACTCTTTCTGCACCGGTCGAGCCAGATGCAAAGATTTCGTATGTACGCTGCACCGAGAACGGCATTCGTGTTTTCGGCCTCGTCATACAGTTGTCGCCACAAATACAATCAACGTTGGCCCCTCTGCGAATAGCGCATACAACGCTTCTTTCTGTATGCGAATAAAGTGACACATCTTGTTTGTAGACAACAATGAATAACTACTTCTAAATTGATAACGGAATTTCATCTCAAGCAAAAATATTGAAATGGAATTGAATCGGTAAAGAGGCAACAAACAAAAAATAAAATAAAAGGGATTAAATGTAGATATTCTTGAGTGATTTACGAAGAAATAAATAAAACCTCTGAAAAACTGTCTGGATATATTGAAAATTAATAAAATCAGAGATTTTTGCCCTTGATCTTGAAATGACACTGTATTTGCTCTAAAAATAATTTGTGGTCAGTTTAAATGCCTTAGATTTAGGGGTTAAAATTATCTGCTTAATCAGTTTTAGGCAATTTAAGATTATTTAAACAAGGTTCTCGATGAACTGTCTTTCTGCAATTTCAATTATTATTTAATATACGATACCACGAAAAACTTGATTACAATTTTTATTTCACTTTTAAATTAAATAAAAAATAACAATTTCTCTGAAAAAGGAAAGACGTTCCAAACGAGTCGGTAGATGTTAGGTGGAATGACTAATATTGTTCTCAAGATTGAAACAACAAATATTAACTACCATTTTTAGTACTTATATTAGCTACACTATTTTTAATTTTAAATTGTTGCACTTAAAATTTGGTACTAGAAATCAAATTAATTAAGCTGCGCAATTTTTACTGTTTTTAGGCTAAGATATATTCTATAACACACCATTCAAGCTACATTGTAAGATTTTAATTTTTACTTTCCCGCCTAACTACGTAAGTAGTAAAGAGGAAGTACTGTATAATGCAGCGAGAATTTTCAGACAGAAAAATGCTTATAGTTTCTGGTAATGAAAAAGTACATAAATATTGTTCCAATATGTAGTAAATAGCTTCCTCTAATACACCGAAGAGCCAAAAAAACTGGTACAACTGTCTAATATCTTGTAGGGCCCCCGCGAGCACGCAGAAGTGCCGCAACACGGCGTGGCATGGACTCGCTAATGTCTGAAGTAGTACTAGAGATAACTGACACCATGGATCCTGCAGGGCTGTCCGTAAACTCCTAAGAGCACGAGGGGGTAGAGATATCTTCTGAACAGTACGTTGTAAGGCATCCCACATGTGCTCAATAATGCCTGGGGATTTGGAAGGTGGACAGTGGAAGTGTGTAAATTCTGAAGAGTGTTCCTGGAGTCACTCTGTGGGAATTCTGGACGTGTGGGGTGTTGCATTGTCCTGCTGGAATTGTCCAAGTCCGACGGGATGCACAATGGACATGAATGGGTGATCAGACAGGTTGCTTACGTAAATGACATCTGTCAGAGAAGTATATAGACGTATCAGGGGTCATATATCACTCCAACTGCACACGACCCATACCATCACAGATCCTCTACCAGCTTCAACAGTCCCTTGTTGACATTCAGGGTCCATGGATTCATGAGGTTGGCGCCATACTCGTACACGTCCATCCACTCGAAAGAATGTGAAACAAGACTCGTCGAACCAGGCACCGTGTTTCCAGGCACCAACAGTCCAATATCAGTGTTGGCGGGCGCAGGCGAGGCGTAAAGCTTTGTGTTGTGCAGTCATCAGTTTTACTCGAGTGGGCTTTCGGCTCCGAAACTCCATATCGATAATGTCTCGTTGAATGGTTCGTTGTTGGCCCAGCATTGAAATCTGCAGCAATGTGCGGAAGGGTTGCACTTCTGTCACGTTTAATGATTCTCTTCAGTCGTCGTCGGTCCCGTTCTTGCACGACCTTTGTGCGGCCGCAACGATGCCGAAAGTTTGATGTTTTACCGGATTCCCCATACAGTACCCCATTCACAGTACGGGAAAATCCAAATTCCATCACGACCTCAGGAATGCTACGCCCCATCTCTCTTGCGCAGACTATACCACGTTCAAACTAACTTAAATCGTAACCACCTGCCATTTTAGCAGCAGTAACAGATCCAACAACTGTGCCAGACTCTGATTGTCTTGTATAGTCGTTGCCAACCAGAGCGAACTATTCTGATTGGTTCCAGATCTCTTTATTTCAATAAGAATGAATGTACAAGTTTTTTAGCTCTTCATTGTATGTTATGTAGTCAGAATCAACGTTTGATTAGTCCTTGATACCGAAAAATCGATTATGTTGCAAAAAGTCTGTCAGCCTTATCTATGATCAACACTAGCTACTAAACAGTTCATATGATTTTCTTCAAAATTGATATTTTACAATCTATCTGAATGAGCTCGAGACCCTGCGAGTTTGGAACGAATATTTTGATTTTACTTGTTTGGAGTACTTTACATGAAAGCTCAACATTTTCTATATTTTCTCAAAAATGACTCCAAGTTTTTGGATTAAACTTTGTCCTCAAATAGTATGGAGAACGCTTAAAAAATTAAGCAGGTATCATTTTTGTTGAAATATCTGAATTTTTAATGAAAAAATTAGAATTAATGCGATGCTGTATGTACTATTGTAGCACCACTAGTTTACTTTTATGCCTTTCTTGCATTTGGAATACTGAATTGCAATATTGTAGGAGAAATCGGCGATTCTTTCGGTGGTTCAACATTTTTCCGGCGTCTTCCGACAACTACAATATTGAAGACAGAGATATTTTTGCTTTCTCGCTACCACTTACGCAGTAGAGAGAAAGTTATGTATTCTTGGGCAAAAAAAGGCGAAATGTTCAGGATAAAACGATAACGAAATCCACTTGTTAAGTTTAGGGACAAAATCCTTTAACACGTGGTGTAGTCAGAATCCATCTTTTGTGAGTCCTTGATACGGAAAAATTGACTGACGGTAAAACATCCATCTGTCTGTCTGTCCGTTCGTCCGTCTGTGAACAACGCTAGCGGCTAAATTGTTCAGCCGATTTTCTCCAAAACTGATATCCTCAATCGATCTGTCTGTTTAAGCCCCTTGAATTTGAAACTGATATTTTAATTTTGGGGCTTTACATGAAGCCCCTGGAACATTTTCAAAATTTGCAAAGAAATAGCTCCAATTTTTATGAATAAATTTTGTTGTCTGATAGTATAATAGACACTTAACTAAAAGAAAGAAAATGTTGGGATTTTTTAAATGACGGCTGATATAACGCCTGTTTTACTTATTTAATGAATTTATTGTCAGGAGTAAGAAATTATCGAACTAGTGATGATTATCAATAGTAACTAAACAAAACTGTTCAGTAAGAAATAGCGTATTTTAGTAACTTTTAATGTTGTTGGTGCTGAAATGTCACGAAAGAAAACGCCGGACAAGGACGCTGTGACCAGCAATCGGCGAAATAAAAATACAAATACGGCGAATTAAAATCGTGTAAATTGTGGGTCCTATATGAATGTTTTTTCAATATTCCCAAAATATTTTGTTTATTTACGTGTTTTCATAACATTTGCGTACGCGTTGTTACATTTCGAGAATGGTTATGCCTTATATATTTAATTTTGTGTTTATGACAAAAAAATGTGTAACCCTTCATCTTGGAATACATATACCAGAACCTGAAACAACGTTCCCTCTTTACAATATGAAACGCAGTTATTATTTTGAGGATTGAAGTCAATGTTGAGGCAATTGAGGTAAGTTGACAAAATTCCTTCACACTTCCGAGTACCGGTACGTATTTAGAAATATTTTTTAATGCTTAAATTGATCCTTTGCATTCAAATATCGCAACCCACTTAAAATAGAATTTTCACAACTCTCGAATTTACCTCGAGAAAGCGAATTACGAAAATTAATAGTATGTTATTGACGTGAGGAAATATTGTAATGATGGTATAACGCAATGCATTTAATTTAATTTAATTATTTATTTATTAAAGTCGAAAAACGTCTGTGACGTACTATGTGGCGAAGTGCATTACGTGAAGTGAACTATGGACGTGAAGTGTTCAAGTGATACAAATTACGTTGAAGTTTTGGGAGAATTGCACCTGCGCGGCGTTTCGAAATGAGAGTTTAATGAAACTAGCTGGATTCGTGTGAGTATTGCGCATTTTGTAAATCATTGCTTTTAATGTAACTAGTCGCTCTAAAACAGCACATAGTTTTTTGCGTTATTTCTAGATCTACAGTTTTCGAAAATTCAGAGAGTTCAATGAAAATGAGACCTGATCCTTTCCTTTAAGCTTTCCTTGTTCTCTCTGTAATTTTTTACGCCCATATATGAAAGGGTTACCGACAATCATGCGCGTTTTGAGTAAATATTTACTAAACGATATTCCTTTCTTTTTGTTTGTGTATCCTTTAACAATTGAAGATGAACGTTTACGAATGTATTTATTTATTATTTTAATTATTAACTATTATTTTAACTATTATTTTAACTATTATTTTCATCATTATTTTAATTTTTCTGTTTGCTATCGAGTACTCTCTGGAAAATATGGCACTGAACGAATGATCGAAGGATAGCTGGCACCTGCTGTCCATAAAATTCCCAGAGACGGAGACGCGTCTGGAATAATTCCAATACATGGCAACTATTTTCTCTGCCAATTGCAAATACAAAAAGAAAAGACAAGGAAGAGTTGTGAAGAATGTAATAAACCAGTATGCGATGAACATTCAGTATACTCAAAATGTGTTGCGTGTAGATAATGTTCCACTTCTGAATGGTGAATGTATTTGCAAATGAAGTGTAGTGTGTATTTATATAAGAACGTCTATCTGTTATGTACCATTACTTATTTGTGATAAATAAAATCCCTTTTCTTTATATCTGGATATTTTACTACACCTAGTTTTATTGTAAATGTCTATTTTCGATCACTGTATATTTTGCATTGACGAATAATGCACTGGGTGGAGAGTGGCAATAGTTTCAAATCAATATAAAACGAAAAAAACAAAACATTTTTGGACATGTATTCATTAATTATGTTAAAGATTGTTCAATTAATGAATAACTAAAATCTGATGTGAAAACTGTCAGTCGTTTTTTAAAAAAATGCAAATCAAAGAGCGGAAGGTTACCTAGGTAATCCACCATAGTCAGAAAGATTAAAGTGCCTCGTTGGCTCACGCAAATATCGAAATATTGTTACGCAAATTTCAATGAAGATTTGCGGATTGCTTGAAAGAAATATATTATTACATTGACAATACAAATTGCAGAAACGTGAAAGGGCGAGAAAGTTTAAATAGAATGTTAGCATTTTCAATAGAAAATTGTAATTGAAATTTCTTCCATAAATACCGTATATGTTAACGTATTTTGATAATTATAACAAAATCATGTAATTTATTGCCTTCAGGGTAGAAACGTGAATAACAGAAGTATCATAAAATGGACAACCTTGCATAAATCGAAAACTTCCCGAAACCGGAATTTTTTAGTGTCGATTCCGGCTTAAATTTTCCTGTATTTGAAGATAAGAAACATATTCCAAATATTCACAAAATAGTTGCAGTTTTTTTCCTGAACTCTGCTTTCCATATTCTGTATTACTTAAGGATTAAAAATTCAGATTAGCCGGTCCGTATGGTCGAGATCGTTAAGGTAGTAGTGCCGTTGCGATTTCGGACCGAAGGTTCGCGGGTTCGAGTCCCGCCTCGGACATGGTACTCGGGCAAATGTACTTGTGTTCGTCCTTTCACCCCCTATTATCACCATATCATGTCATCTGCACAGTTACCATATCGGTAAGTTCAATAGCGGTCGCTAATGACCTAGATGTTAATGCGACCTGTATATTAACGCGGGATTTGTCATAAGTAGTATGTATTGAAATAATATTATTTCACTTTGATCTAAAGAGGTATTTTACCACAGAAAATTAATTGGATCTTGCTAAAAAACCCTACAACAGTTTTGTAAATATTCGGAAAATATTTCGTATCTTCAAATACTAAGGTCCTTTCCCTTCCCCGATGCGCGCTAGCAGAGGGAGCGCTGCGTGACATTGAATGGAGAACTGTTACATTCAAAAAATCCGTTATTCACTAGTCGCAAAAAATCAAAATTACTCAAATAAATGCTTATATAACTTATGAAAATATGTATATCATTGGATTTGTCTTTTTTCGCTCATCATGATAGACTGAAAAAATATGTATAGTTCCAGTTGAAAAAACAAAGTTGCCTCAAATAACCCGAAAAATACAAGTGATAAAATAGAAATTAATACACAAATCAATTAGCGCAATTCCTTCATGAACTTCCATGAAAACTGCATTGCAATAACTTCAACCGTTCTAAGTTATAGGCAGTGCTAAAGTTACGAGATCCACCTCTATATTTCATTAATTTCAAGCAGAAATTACACAACTGCTCATTTTTTCAAAAAAATGTACATGACTGTTGTATGTTAGTTCAGCAATAGCACCGCTAGACGGAGTCGCCGTACTGCGCGCTAGTCTGTAAGCTCAGTACACATGTAACTGTGTCTCAGTGCACATGTAACAAGGGAACGCAAAGCATGTACTCGTGTTCTCAATAAACTTTTTATGTTGAATAAACGAGTGTTTGTTTAATCATAACAAATACCTTTTTAAAGAGCTAATTATGTACAACAGACTTTGTCTGAGATAAAATTTATATCCTAAATTTTATAGTTTTTAATTTGTTTTGCAATTTTTGAAAAAAAACAGGCAATACCCGAAAATGGGACTAGCACCGTACGTTTTACCGCCCTTTATTACATAAGTGGATAAAATTTTAATAAAAAATTGAGCGGTTTTTGAGAAAAAATTGTGTAAATTTCAAGGGCAAAATCACAAAAACTAGTGTTTTTTCTTAAGAAAATCGTACATGACCTTTCTTGAAGAGCTAATTTAGTACAGCAGATTTTGTCTGAGACAATCATATCTTCCATTTTGGAGTTTATTTTGTTTTTTGCAATTTTCGAAAAAGAGGATTACAACGAAAATGAGACTGCTTGTCCTTACGTATTCAACAACAAAATTTAATAAAAATATGTTGAGCAATTTAAAAAAAAATTGAAAATATCCTAAGGGTTTCATGTAACAAATATCCCAAAAATAAAAAAAATTTGTTGCTCATTACAGTGGCCGCGACATCAGCCAGAACTATTGGGGAATATCAATTTTGGAAAAATCGGGTGAACGATTTATGCACTAGCGACGTAGACGAACAGACGTTTTGCCATCAATCAATTTTTCGATACGAAGGACGCAAAACATGGTTTCTGGCCACAGAACGTGTTAGAGGATTTATTTCTATATTTAGCAACTGTATTTATCCACTTATTCGTTACCCGGCAATAAGAGTTTTTGTGTCGAAAATTTGCCCTTTTCCGGCTCACGATAGCAATACTTTCTCTTCTCACTTTAGCAAGTGCGAGAGTGTACAAATGAAGCATTCGTATATTACATATAAATGAATATGTTTAAAAATATAATTGTTTGTTGTAGTGAAATATGCTGTAAGTGGCGCGATCCGCCATTGGAATGTTTTGAAATAAATATGTGAATCTATCTTGATGAAATGAAAGAAGTAGCAAGTAGTGATTCCAGTTTTAAATCTTTCAGTGAGGTTGTTGCTATCTAGTTCTCCTGAGAAGCTACCAATGCAGTAATAGAAAAAAGTTTTTGTTTCGTGAGGTATTTTCCATTCAACGGCAAGTATCTCCCATATCAGCGGTTACGAAGAGGCGATTCACGAGAAAGAAATACTCGTAAGACATACTCGTATCTACCGTAGTGGTTTCAGCAATGTGCTTTACGCCTTTCATTGGAATCTCTCTTCGCAATGTATGCCCAGAATTTCCGTAGGCAAAGATAAGCTTGAAAAGAGAGATCGGTATGCATTTAGAATGAATTTTTACTAGAAATTCTTGTCTCCTTACTGACAAGGTACTGACTCAGCATGTTTTTTTGCCCTGTGCAAATAGACTCAGAAATGAAGAAAACGTTCTATATAAATATAGTCAACATTATTTTGATTTTTTATAATTTTTTCTTCACTGGATAGTGTTAACCTTGTTTTCTCTCATGCTAGCCCCAGTAGACACGCTCTTAATCTACGAATTAAAATTTTACTTTTATCTTAAATACAAGTCAGATTTTTCTTTTAAGAAATGTTTGATATGAACTTAATTGATCAAATTTAATTTAATATTCCTTTTAGAGGTACGCGTATATGTTCACCCCGAACGTTCCAATCTGACATGTAACAGTTATTCTCTACCCTTATCCATACTTATTAATTGGATTGTTGGTGAAGTAGATACCTTTTATATTTTGATAAATAAATAGAGATATTGTCAGGTATCAATATTTTAATTCAACTAATGATCATTTCGATCGCGTAGCGATCATCCTCAGAGCTTGCAGCTTCTGGGCCGAAAACAAAGTTCTGCTTGCCCTTATCCATACCTTATTTGACGCTCACGTGAAGGGAATCTTTGGTTTCTTAATATTTACGACGATAGGCCAATTTTAAATTTTGTGGATTGGTAAAGGAAAACGATGGTCCAGTATCCACCTCTTCAGTCAAAACTAGCACCCCAAAGACATTATTTTTGACTGAGATCACAGATTCCGTTTAAGAATTAGGAACTCTGGCGGAATGATTAACGGTATTGTGGTGCTTTCACTCGGACCGCATTTAGCACAGCATACACAGAACCATTCTTAGCGGATGGATCGACAGCAGAGAGGGGAGCAACAAACAGGTGTAGCTAGATTCGCTAGTTTAAAATACTTTTCATTTAACAGTAGGGACATCTGAAATTTAAACTACATTTTTCGGGTGCAAATTCAAAAGTAAGGCTGCATACAATGAACAGCATACAATATGCACAATGATACAACAATATTATTACCGTATTTTGCTACATACGAGAAAAATAAAGAAAAAAAATATTTCCGTTTTTAAGAAAATAATTGTTCGCGCAAAAACGACTCACATTCCCAAAATGTATGCATGATCTTATTTCAAGATTTGTCCTTGAACAACAGATTTCGTGAAAAAACATAATCTACATCTTCAACGTTGTAAGAAGACATACAGCTTTTGCAATTTTCGAAAATTCAGAAATTTCAACTAAAATGACACCTGCTCCACTTCCTTAAGCAATCTCTACGCTATCCAAAGACAACATTTAATAAAAAATCGAAGCCATTTTCAAGAAATTTTTGAAAATATTTTTAAAATGTTGAAGTTTTATGTAAAGTACCTTTAAAAATTAATATATCACTTTCAACCTCGAAGGACCCTGAGTTCGTGTGGAGCAATCGAGGAATATCGATTTTGGAGAAACTCGCTGCAAGGGTTTAGGCGCTAGTGTTGACCACAGATGGACGTACGAACGTTTATGCATCATTTTCCCCATATACATACGCATATACGGAGTAATATACGTAGTATAGGGAAAGTTATGTAATGCTGCGGAAAATCGATTTTGAGATTTCAACGGAAATACACATTTTGGGGTCCACTGATACCGAATTTTTTTTTTTTTGAAAACGTCCGTCCGTCGTATGAGAACAACACTAGCGTCTAAACGGTTGGTATGTGTTTGTTCAAAATAAAGAAACCCCTGTCGATCTGGACTGAGTCAAAGCTCTGCGATTTTGAACAACTTTCATTAATGTTTTAGGAGATCTTTACATGACACCCCTGGAACACTTTCAAAATTTTCTCAAAAACGGCTCAAATTTTTTCTTAAAATTTCTTGTAAGGATAAAGTAAAATACGCTTATAAAGGTGACACAGGTCCGATTTTCAGGATTAACTGAATTTTCGATAATTTCAAATGTTTGAATTATTTCCGGCGTCTTCCTACAAAAACAAAATCAACGATAGAGTTTACTCCTTCAAATAAAATTTGTTGTTCGTAATCAGTTCTTTCAATAAGGTATACGTACATATTTTTTTTGAAAATTTCAGTAGTTTTCGAGCAATATTGCGTGCAATATTTGCAATTTTAAAAATTACAAAAACAATATTTTCTCAAAAATGGCTTCAATTTGTTTCTGTAAACTTTTGGTAAGAGCTAAATTATGCTAAATGCACTCTATAAAGGTGACATTGACGCCATATTGCTCTATTCTTTTGTTGTTTCAAAAATTACAAATATGTATTTTTTGACTTGTCTTTCCCGTCGTTAATATTTATACTAGCGGCGATTTGTTCACATTATTATATTTATGAGTATATAGCTCTTCAAATAATGTCATATAAAGTTTCTCAAAAACTCAATAGTTTTCTGTGAAAATAACTCAAAATTCCGCATTTTCAGAAACGCTCAAACTACATTTTCTCAAAAATTGCTTCAAATTTTTTCTTCAAACTTTTCCGATGGATAGTGCTAATGGCACTGTTTAATATTACATAAAGTACATTTTGGGGTATTCTTTTTTATTCAAAAATTGCACAAATGTTTTTTTTAAATATCTCTCACGCCGTTAAAATGCACATTTCCAGCGATTTGTAAACATTGTGGCATTTGTGAGTCGAGGTGCTTCAAATGACGTCGAAAATAGTTTTTTGATAACTCAAATATTTTCTGTGAAAAAGAGCTTCAAATTTCATATTTACAGTAACGCTCAAACGCCATTTTCTTAAAAACATCTCCAAATTGTCAATGAAAATTGCCATTTAGGATGAGGTTTTACTCTTCTACAATACTCTTATAATAATAGTTCGATTCTACTGTTAGGAAACCGAAAAACTGAGAACATTAAAAAGAATTACTTTGGCAGCTGGCAAGAGAATGTGGCCAGTCAGAATAGCTGAGACCGAAGGAAATAGAAAACTAATACGGGAAAGTCTGCGCCATTAGCACCACAATTTTTTAAATTATTTCATTGAGTTACACAATACGTACAAGACTAAATACTGTATTTTCTGAAAAGCATTTCTGGTTTACAGAACTGAAAATATCTTTACAGGGGCAAAGTTCATCAGTTTAATTCTTAAGTTGACCATCACAAATTATATACATCACAGGGAGAGACATCTTTTTTCTACATATGGCTTACGCTTGAGAGGTGCACATAAAAGAACTTCTAGTAGTCAACATTCCGTGACTAAAGTATTACAACGCTTCCTCCAAAAGAAAACGTGTTGGAGTTCACTAAATAGCCTTATAAGCAGCTAAATAAATATAATACACCGATCTCTTCATGAACGGCGCCAACTCGAACTTGTACAAGTGGCTTTGTGTGTCAGCTATCTAGCCTGTCCATATGTTCCATTTTCATATCGTGATTTCAATGCCAAGGAAATTTTAGACAGAACCCTCTGTTGACCATTGTATAATGACGACTATTGAAGAATAAAGAATTAAAATCGGTTCACGGCATTGGTAAATGTGGTTAGAGAAACAATTAGTTACGCCAACGTTTCGAAATATATAATTTCTTCATCAGGGCTTCAGTGTAAACCATTTCAATAAATTCATTGTTGAATAATTAACACAAATAAAACAAAACAATTATGAAATAGGATAAAATAAACACCAAAAATTTATAGGAAGTACACACCTTACTAATAATCATACAGGTAAAATCTCATTTCAAGCCTCCACACCCCACTCCACTTTGAGTTGCTGGACCACGTGGGTCCATCGCGAGAGCTGGAGCGCGTGGATCATTCAATTCAACCAGTCCTCATTCATTTACGTCTGGCCCGACTCACAATTGTCTCGCGATGGGTCCACGTGCTCCAGCAACTCCATGTATAGTGGGGTGTGCCTGTATGATTATTAGTAAGGTGCGTACTTCCTATGTATTTTTGGTGTTTTATTTATCCTAGTTTATAATTTTAAATGTTAATTTTTTTGTTTTATTTGTGTTAATTATTCAACAATCAATTTATTGTAATGTATGGTGTCCTCATGCACTGTTCATTGTTTCCACTGTAGCCCCGATGAAGAAATTATATATTTCGAAACGTTCGCGTAACTAATTGTTTCTGTAACAACATTGACCATTCCCGTGAACCGATTTTAATTCTGAACCCACTGTTGTTCTGAATTGTTCTCGTAATGTATTAATCAACTATCGAGCACTTTATTACGACTTCTCACAACAAGACCGCCACTAACATAAATGCTTTCATAGAGTTGACTTTGATTGCGATTTCTGTAGGTAATGCAGGAATCCGTAACTCTGTTTTGAAACATTCGTTCTTAATAAATTTCACGAACTTTTGGTTCCAGCCTCGGAGTGCATGCTTAAGTTCATAGAGATTTTTCTCCGTAGATAGTCCAGAGACGTACACGTTCAGATCCTCGTCAAAACCTTCTGGTTGTTCTGGGTAAATATCTGCAAGAACTCAAATTAAGAAGGTTCTCTTCACATCAAAATTTTCTAATTCCATATTTTGAGGTGCAGCAACAGCTAACAGGTCTCAAAAGGTATGACAGCGCTCTACAGTGTTAAATGTTTCATCGTAATTGCGTCCTCACTTTTCAACATAGCCTTTTGCTACAAGGTAAGCTTTTAATCGAATACTTCTTGCGCCAAGTTTTCTTACGTAGAAACGGGCGATTTTGTAGAACTCGCAAATTCTCTAGTAAAATGTATTAATGTTTCCATTACTTCAGTGGTCTACAACCTTTTTTTTCTTTTGTTGGAATTCATTATTTCACTGAAAGATCTCTACATTTATCAGCATTCGTTCCTGCAATCATTATGTATTCATTGCGCCCATTCTTTGTTGGTTGCCCTCAACCTTTCCCAACAATTACTTCATCTTCTTGTTGTGAAGATAATCTACTTCAACTGTCTGTATAATCACACGAACTTTGACTTTCTCCGCAAGTTAATTTCGCAACAAACTCATCTTTGGCGAATTTCCGTTTCATCGTAGTTTCTTCTTTTCATTGTTCTTCCTTTTCGTTACGTCATTTTAATTTGCCTTGAAACTGAATCTCCTTTTGATGAATTTCAACTTGTGTATCGCGCGTACTGCAAACTACTTCTGGAATGAATTTTACAACATGGCTCATGACTACCTTTTTCTGAGAGAGAATCCAAACAGGAAATAGCTCTTCGTCATTGACATCCAACAAGATGGCGAGGAACAGTTCTGTTGTTAAATTCAATTTAAAGTGTTTACATTATCGTAACTTCTAGTACGAAAAATTCTCGAATGATCAAGGCTTTCCACATGTACACCATACCACAGTTCTTATGGTACTTCGTTTTTGAAGTTCTTCCTGTGTGGTTTAAGAGACACATGTGTAACTTCGTTATACGAGATATCCCAACAGATGTTCACTGGTAAACACTGAGCACTATCCAGCCCTTATATGCCCATGTGTGTGACATTTATTCTTAGACGACTGAATACATGGTACATAGGTACGAATTATAGAGAATGCTATGCAATGCTGCAAACAACGATGTCGAGATTTCCAGGAAATTGCACATTTTGAGGGTCTTTGATATTGAAAAAACGTTTTTTACACGTCTGTCTGGCGACTACACAAGTGTCTAAGCCATTCAAAAATTGTATACACAGCATCTCAGGAGCAAACGTCAATATTTTGGAGATCAGAATATCGGCTTTCAAAGTAAAAAAGTTCTGAATTGTTTCCGAGATAGAAAACTTTCTCTTACCAGGACTGAAAGAGATAGGAGAGTTGGAAGACCTTTTATTAGATGGCTCGATGTTATCGAAAAGACTGCTGCGATTTAGTAGATGGAGAGGATGAAAAACGTTTGGAAGAAGTGTCTGAAGGAAGATCATTGATGAATCCAAGGCCGATCTTGGGCTGTCGTGCCAGTGAAAAAAGAAGTAATAAATTGATTTGAAACATTTTCTTTTTATTTTCTCTTCTTACTGCTCTCTTTACTTTTCGGCGAATTATCGGCAGAACTATTATTGCCGGACGATGGTAACGAAAAAGTGGATAAACCCAGTAGTTAAATTTAGGGGGGAAAATCCTCTAACACGTGTATCCAGAATCCATGTTTTGTAGGTCCTTGATACCGAAACGTTGATTGACGGCAAAATGCCCGTCCGTCTGTAAACAATGCTAGCGGCCGATTTTCTCCAAAGTTTATATTCCTCAATCTATCTGGCTGATGTCGGGGACCCCATAATTTGAAACTCACAATTTAATTTAAACGGGTACATAACATGAAGCCGCTGGAATTTTTTCAAAAGTTTAAAACACTGGCTTCCACGTGTTTGATAAAATTTTGTTATTGAATAGTGTGAAGGATGTTTAAAAGAATGGTGCAAGTCTTATGTCTTTGAAAACCCTGATTTTTTGAAAATTGCAAAAGTTAAAACTTTTTTAGGCGTGTTCCTACAAGTAAAATATTAAAAGATAGAGCTTTTTTCTGAATAATGCAATCTATTTCTTAAAGATATATTTCGAAATAAGGCCATGTACAATTTTCGGAAAATTTCAGAACTTATCGCGTAAAAGAAGCAATTTTTAATTTTGGTTAAAAATTTTTTTCGAAAAACGGCCTCATGTTTTTTAATTACATTTTGATCTTGCAGAGTAAAGGATGCTAAAAACAATAGTGTTAGTTGAAAATTCTGTTTCTGAAAATAGCAAAAATTCCAAGTTTTAGGCGTCTCCCTACAACTATAGTTATGAAATAAACATTTTTTTCTTAATGAAGTATGGTCATCAAAGACATATATTCAAATAAGGTCATGTTCAATTTTCCGAAAATATAAGTTTTTTGTGTAATTTGCGTAAAACCTATTCGACGGCTTTGGAATTTTCCGCGCTTCGTGAAGGTGATTTGAAATGTGCTTGGAGGCAGTCGATTCTACGCAAGTTATAATTAGTTTATTATTTAATATTTTTGTTTCTTACATTAGATTTTGTAATACGTTTACAAATTAAACTTTAAGAAATCCTTTAAAACTTACTTGATGATCTATATTTTTGTCAGTGTAGCGAGGAATGTATTTGCATTCGCAATGTATTGATGTATTTTCTTTCAAGCAATTCGTAAACGTTAATTGAAATTAGTTCTGCTGTTTTCGCTCTTAAAAATACGATTTAAATGTAGTATGAAAGACAAATTGCTAGCCTTAAGAAAATATATTGGAAAGCAATAATGGCACTCCTTCGCGAGACGACTGACAATGAGACGGAATTCACTGAATTCACAGAATTCCGTCTCATTGAAGGGACATGATTTAGCTGCATGAAACGCAGATATAATTGTCGAATTTACGTTGATGTTTGCTTGAAAATGTTTAGTTTTTCACCTGTTCTTCGATTTGTAATGAGTTTTACAAAAAACGATGACTGAGATGTGTTAATTGGGAGGGAAATTGCGGTATACTCAATAGTATTGCGTAACCATTACTAAGTGAGAG
This sequence comes from Gryllus bimaculatus, assembly GCA_017312745.1. NCBI lineage: Eukaryota > Metazoa > Arthropoda > Insecta > Orthoptera > Gryllidae > Gryllus > Gryllus bimaculatus. Next base: position 4,552,388 of record BOPP01000050.1, on the reverse strand, counting down.
ACGGTATATGCTGAGTTAGAATCACTAGAGTCAGTATTGTAGTTGTGAGAAGATGTCGAAAAATTTTTGAACTTCGTCATTTTAAGAATGTCAGGGATTTCAGCGAAAATGAGAATCGCGCCATCCGCGGTCTTTACGCCATTCGAGATCGTGCTGTAGGTCGAATCCCTGTTTTGTGCATCCTTGATGCCAAAAAATCGCTTCCGGCATACCGTGTGTCCGTCCGTCTGTGGTCAAATCTGGCGCCTACCGTTCTACCGATTTTCGCCAAAATTTATATTCCCCGATCGATCTGAACGAACTGAAAGCTTTGGGAGTTAGAAACGGATGTTTGGAGTTTTGACGGAACTTTACATGTAGCTTCAAAAACATTTTCAAACGTATCTCAAAAATGGCTCAACATTTTAAAAATATACTTAACTTTGACCCCAGTTTTTAAACTTTGACCCCAGTTAGCGTAACGGACGCTTAAGAGAATGATGCAGGTGTCGTGTTCAAGTGATTTGTGCTTGATATCAATTCAATTCATTAAAAAGACATTTTTTCAAACATCGCACCAATAAATGTCTTCATTTTTCCTCAGGTAGAAGAAGAGATGCTCGAATGAATGGCGCGGATCTTATTGTCATTGAACTCTGAATTCAAAAAGAGCTAATTTAGTAATATTGTGAGAACGTGTGTACTGTTGAAGCACTACTAGTTACTTTACTGTCTTCACTTCACAAGAATACAAAGAATTGTAATCATAATCCGCGAATTTTAGACAGAAAACTCATTGACCGGCACCGGAAAAGAATATGTTATGTGTCCTTGTTTCAGACAAATCGATTGACCGCAAATCGTCTGTTTGTCCCTCAACCGTTCAGCCAATTTTCTCCAAAATTGATATTCCTCAATCGATCTAAACTAACTCGAGACATTCCGAGTTTGAAAAAGCTATTTTGATATATAAGATTACTTTACATGGAACCTCAACAACCGTTTCAAAATTTTCTCAAAAATAGCTCGAAATGTTTTGATTGTACTCGGATAGGGTAAAAAACACTCAAGAGAATTATGTATGTCTTATTTTCGTTAAAATGGCTAATTTTTCGAAAATTGTAGAAGTTTAATTTTGTTTGGGCGTCTTCCTGCAACTACAATATTGAAGATAAATGTATTCCTAAATTAAATTTGTTATTTAAAAACAGGTCTTGGGTTAATATCATTTCATAGACAATATTTTGAAAATATGAATAGTTTTCGCATAATTTTGTCTAAAATATAGGCAATTTTTTAAAGGTTCTTTAAAACAATTATCTTTTTAAAAAGCGTCTCCACACTTTTTCATTAAATTTCCTCCTCACATGTATTAAAGGTTGGTAAATAATTGTCCTAGTCTCATTTTCGGCAGAATATCTGCGCTTTCGAAAATTGGAAAAAGTTAATATTTTAAAACTACAAAATTGAAGATTGAGATTTTTGTCTTAAAATCTGTTCTAAAAATTACCTTTTCTAAAAAGGTCATGTAAAACGTTTTGAAAAACGAGTAGTTTTGGCGTTTTTTGTGCAATTTCTAAATTTGTGAAATCAATGCAATTTCTAAAAAAAAACATGATCTCAAAAGTCTCACTTAATTTTTTCTTCTGGCATGAATCAAATGACCGTAAAATAATGGCGCTAGTCCTATTTTCGGTGAAATTTCTGCATTTTCAAGAATTGGAAAATTTTCAAAAGTGCAAAATTGAAGATAAGAGATTTTGGCCTGAAACAAAATCTTTTCTAATAACCAGTTCTGAAAAGGCTATGTGCAAGTTTTAGAAGAAGCGAAGTTTTAACGTAATTTCTGGTTGAAATAAATGCAAATTAAAAAAAAAACGTTTTATCAAAATCCGCTCCAATGTGTTCTTAATTTTTACACGAATAAAACAATCTAATGCTTAAAGGAATAACGAAGGTCTCATTCTTGTTGATTTCCCTGAATTTTTGAAAAATAGTTTTTGGAAATATTTGATTGAGACCATTAATTTTTTAAGCATCGGCCTGACTAATATGCCAGTAAACTCCGAGAACCGGAGTTTTGGGCCAGAAAAAAAATTGCTGCTTGAAAACACTTTCGCAAGTCCATGTAGTTAGTTAGAATAGGGAGCAGTTAGAAATAATGCGAAAAATTTTGTGCTGGTTTTGCACTATTAGTTGAGATCAGGTTTTGTTGAAAATAAAACTCTCTATTGTGAAATTTTGTACATTTGTAGTGTTAATTTTGTGCAATTTTCAAAAATACACAAGTTCACCGAAAATAAGAGTACCGCCAATTCTTTTACCGCCTTTTGATAACATATTTTGAAGAGATAATTTACAGAAAGAAATTAAAGACATTTATGAGAAAATTGTTTTTTTACAAATTGCTTATATTTCACATACAATCACGCGAAAACTACTAATATTTTTTTCTGAAAATTGTACGTAACCTTACTTAAACATCAATTTCATTAAGAAATAAATTTCTACCTTCAAAAGTGTAGTTCAAGGAACATGCCGGAAAACTTTAGAACTGATGCCATTCTCGAATAATCAAGGATTTCAACGAAAATGAAACTTGAAGATTTGGAGCCATTTTTAAGAAAGTTTTGAAATTATTTTCGATGTTTTATGTAAGGTATCACCCAAAATCAAAATATGTCCTTCAAACTCGCAGGGCCGCGAGTTCCTTAAACCGATCGTGGAATATCAATTGTGAAGAAAATTATGCGATTGGTTTAGTCGCTAGAGTTCACAAGCAAACACAAGCAGGCTGTCGGACGGATAGACAGACACTTTGTCGTCAATGGATTTTTCGGTATCAAGAATCCGCACAACATGGATTCTCCGTCTGTCTGTCCCTGTGCGGTTAAAGCTATTGCCAGAAGTGTTTATGTTCTCCAAACGTAGCGCCGATGTTCTCCAAAATTGATATTCCTGATTAATTTTGTTTTAAACTCGAGACACACTGAGTTTGAAACGGATATTTTGATTTTGTGTGTACTTGTACTTGTATGAGCCTTCACAAAATATTCAAATTTGTCTCGAAAATGGCTCCAATTTTTTTTGATAAAACTTTCTCATAGTATAGCTTAAAGGGCGCAGAAGAGAATGGGGCACATCCCATGTTCATTAAAATCCAAGGTTTTTTAAAAATTGAAAAAAATTACATTTTTTCGGCATATTCCTACAACTACAATATTCAAAATATATTTTTGTCCCTGAATAAAATCTGTTCAGACAGATCTTGAAAAAAGTTTCAAAAAGATGAGTAATTTGTGTAATTTTGTGTGAAAGTTAGGAATTTTTTAAACAGTTTTAGACACTTTTTTATGCGGTTACATTTTTTCTTTTAATTTTATCCTCCTGTGTACCAAAGGACAGTAAAAATGTTGCTACTGTCGTTGTCGTTTCCGTATTTTTGAAAATTGCAAAAAATTAACATTTCAAAACTACAAATTTAAAGATAGATTTTTTCTAATCTGTTTGTAAAAATCAGCTCTGTAAAAATGTTCATGCGCTATTTCTCCTTGAAATTAGTTAAATTTATAGAAAATCCCATTTTCTCAAAAAACACTCCAAATATTTTCCTTAACATTTTATTCCACGGATAAAAGAAGGTACACTCAAACAATGGCGCAGTTCCCGTTTTCGTTGAACACACTGAATTGGCGAAATTTTCAAATTTAGACATATGCGAGAAAGTATGTGCGGTTTCTATAGCACCGCTGGTTTTAATATTATAATATCCTTTTTTCAAATCAAAATTCTTCCCCAAAAAAATCGAAGCATTTTTTAACAGTCAAATTGGATTTATAACATGAAAATGTTTTGAGACAGCCATACGTTTTCTCAAAGTTATGGCTTCATCAGTGCCCTTGCTCTTTCTTCTATACGTAAGCCTCCGTCCGAAAGAATTTAAAGAACTTTTGCCAGTGCTTCTGATACGAATATTCTTTGGAAAAAAGAAACAATAATTAATGCGATTTTTGATGTTCGAAAATGGTTTTGTAATAAATTATTAGTAAACAAAAGCATGCAATATTGCATTTCCATCAATTAATTATTATGCACCGTGGTAATGAACAATATGGAATTGGCTGATGATAAGGTAACAACATTTTTGGGTATCTCAATTTAGTTTCACTACAAATGGAATATTCATATAAATAACTTGAAAACTAAATTAAGTTCATTAGGTTTTGTATTCACAATTCTTTCGTTTTAATGTAATTTACACTCCAAATAAGCACATCTCCAATAGGCAATCTTCCAGGTTTGTAGATATTGGCGTTATGGAAAAAACATGTAAAAAATAAGGGTTGAATACGATTATTGTAGATAATTCGTGAGTGAAGTACAGGAGTAAACGAAAGTATTAGTGGACTCAGTTTAGCATATTTTTAAAGATTTTATTTAGATTCATCATAATCAGTGGTGCTACAACAGGACATACTTTCTCGCACTATTTTTAACTGCAGCGCTATATTATACTACCACATAAAGTGTTCTTAACCAGAAAAAAAATGTCCGCACCGAGACTCGAACTATGGTCTTCTGAGTTAACCAACATTCAACCATTCCACTACGCCCTAGAATAGCCGTACGGACTGAACTCAGTTCGATGATTCAAAATTTAATTGCCTCCACCCAATTTTTCCAACAAGCATTTTTTTGCAATTTCTGAAAATATGGAGAGTTCGCCTTAAATAGGACAAACACCTTATTTTTCCCCGTCCGTTGTTACATGCGAGAAATCAATTTAATGAAACATTTGGAGCGTTTTTTAAGAAAATATTTTTTTTAGAAATTGCATAAGTTACATAGATAAATTATGGCGAAATCTAATTGTACATGACATATTTAAAGAGCTGATTATTTACAACACTGTCTAAAGGAAAACTCTTTTCAGTTATGTAGTTTTGAAATGTTAACTTTTTGCAACTATCAAAATACGGAGAGTTCGCCGAAAATGGAACTAGCATCGTAGTTTTTAACGTCGCTTCATATGTATGAGCAGAAACTTTAAAGAAACAATTTGGAGCGGTTTTTGAGAAAAAAAATTGTGTAAAAAAATGCCTATATTTACATAATTACAGAAAAACCACTCCTATTTTTTAAAATTTGAACAGGTGGCCACAATTTGACGTGTCTTTAAGGAACACATTTCATTAAAGAAAAACTCTCTAACTTCAATATTGTAGTTGCTGGAGATGCCCAAAAAACTGCATTTTTGCAATTTTAGACAAATCCGGGATTTTAACAAATTCAGAACATTTTCATACAAGGTCTGTCCCAAAAGTAAGTTGAATGACCTTACGCCCCCGAAGCAAGCCACTAGCAAGGCGC
>BOPP01000050.1:4511525-4545953 GCA_017312745.1 Gryllus bimaculatus | reverse complement strand
GTATATTTATCTGCAATAAATATTTTTTCTTGGACTTATTCAACTTACTTTTGGGACAGACCTTGTATTTTTCTTAAAATGTTCGAAATACAGTACTAAATTCGCTATGTGAAACTCAGTAGGTGATGAGCATACGTTTTTCTGCATGTCTCCTGGTCTAAAAATGGTCATTTTCATTTTTTCCTTCTCGTTTACTACTTACGCAGTCTACAGAAAGTATTGAAATGCTACGAAAAAACGGCAATTTTTCGACAGAAAATCTATTTCCGGTCCCTGGTAAGTGTATATATATTGTTCCTATATGTAATAAATATATATAAAATATAAATAATATTAATATGTAATAAGTTCTCTCTGTCTGACCATCCGTCTCTGGTCAACGCTAGCGCTTAAACCTTTCATACACAATTTTCTTCAAAATCGATATTCCGCGATCGATTTTAAGAAACTCGCAGTCTTGTGAGTTTAGAACGGATATTTTGATTTTGGGGGTTATTTTAAATGAATCCTCAAAATAATTTTCAAAATTTTGCCACAATTGTTCAATTTTTTATTCATTTTTTTGACAGACAAAAGACGTTTAAAAAATATATCACATTTTCCTTGCATTCAGTAAATTTTTGAAATTACTATGTTCAACATTTTTTTGTCGTCTTTCTAAAACTACAATATTGAAGATAGAATTTTTTCTTAAAGAAATATGTTCATCAAAAACAGATCTTCAAATAAGATCACGTACAATTTTTCGAACATATGAGGAGTTTTGATTAATTTTGGGTGAATCTTAGGCAATTTTAAATAACTTTAACATTCGTTTCTGAAATATGGCACCAATTTTTTCTTTAAATTTTCTTTTCGAATGTACCAAAGGACGGTATAAATAATGGTGCTAGTCCCACTTCCCGAACTCCCTGTATTTTCGAAAGTTGCGGTAAGTTATCATTGTAATAGTACAATATTGATTTTTCTTAAATGAAAGCTTGAATGAGTTCTGAAAACTAAATCTGTAAAAAAGTCATGTACATTATTTTTAAACGATCATTTTCCACGTAACTTATCCTTGAAATTAATGCAAAAAAATTGAAACGAGCAGTTTCCGCGTAGTCTATGCTTGAAATTAATGCAAAATATAAAACAAAAACAACATTTTTTCCAAAAATATTTCAACATTTTCTTCAATCTTTTCCACCCATATAACAAGGTACTCTTTAAAATGATAGAGGTCTCATTTTCGAACATTATGAATTTTTTAAAATTGTAAATTTAGAAATAATGCGAGAAAGTACGCTCGCTTTAGCACGACTATTTTTGCTTGTTGTGATAATTACTGAGGCAGTTGCCACTTCTTGGGTCTGTACCATATGTCGTTATAGAACAATAAATACATATCCTACCAATAGCAAGAATAAAACTAAAAGATAATTAAATGATACAAAATTGCAATTTTGTAAATTAACAGGACACCACCTTCGAATACGCCGAACACACACTTACACTTTTGCCACACAAACGGATTGCCATAACTCAAGAAACTGGGAAACGCGAGTGAAAAAGCCCGAGGCAGTAACTATCAATCACATCTACAGAAAACTTGCTTTAACAACTGTTACCAGCTCGTCAACGAATTTGTTTGGCCGCCGGAGTAGTAGTTCACTCAATCAACTTAAATCACCTCCCCCTGGCTGCCTAGAGGTACAACAATACCGTTAACAAAACCGTGACGCATCGAGCCATGCCCTTACGATCAATGGCTGGTGCACTGTGCCAACTCATTTTTCCACTCCTTTTCCATGCTGGTAAAAGAGTTTATCAGTACAACGGCGTTGTGGGCGAAGATTTTCTAGAATGTCACGGAAGTTTCATTGTCTCTAACTATCTGAATGTTCCGATCACACTCCACTCAGTGGAGTATTTATATAGTATCCGTATGATGGGGAAATAATATAATTATGGGGGGGGGGTTGATGACCTAAAACATCGCCAAAAATGATCAATAAAATACTCTAAATATGTTTTTAAAATGCTCTAAAAGCACACAAAACGACAGTCATATGCGTAATTCAAGCTGTTGGACACGTTACTGATGTAATCGCAAGGTCGGATTGAGGGGGGCACGCCCTTCCCCCCCCCCACAAAGAGGCCCAGAGAAAAAAATGGTAAAAGTGCAGGAAAAATAAAAAAAGAGTAACACAAGGAAAACTTGTAGAGACGTCTAAAATGTATCGAGAAAATAACCGCGCGTTCTGTCCTAAGGCTTTTAGTTACGAATGGGAATCCTGAATCTCACTGTATTTTAGCCCAGTGGTTCGTATGGAAAATGCATTCGCCTATTCTCCAGAGGCGTGTCCAGAGGCTCATACTTACTCCGCTTCACAAGCGGTGCTACGGCTACTTCCACGTATTGGTGTGGCCGACGCAACTGGAAACACCGTTGACGGAGTACGATCTCTTTGTATGTGCTAAGCGAGTGATCGTGGGCCGCTGTGACATTTCGCGTAATTACAGTTTGCCCAAAAGAGAAAAGATCAATCGCTTACATGCGCCTGAAGACGGCGCGGTTAATAGAGAGAAGAAGAAAAGAGAAGGAAATCTACATCATAGAATGAAAAATATAATACCATAATCCTTCGTTTTGCAGCTCTGAATTTAACGATTTTAATAACAAATTATTACTTCTTTTAATTTAAAATCACAAACTATTTATTAAATATTAAATTTAATATTTTTAATTTTGTTAAAAGCATTTTATTATAAATAATTTTCTTTGTATATAATTTACGTTATCTTTGTAATACCCACGGAAATCCCTCCTCCCCCGCAAAAATATTCGTCTCGGAATCCGCCTCTGCGTGACGTCAGTTGTATCGTAAGCAGTGACCCACTGAGTATGAGAATTCGACCGACACGTGCAGTAAGGAAATAACACAGTCAAATATTTACATTTTTCAGACAAAATCGAAAAGTATTTTATTGTTTTCGGATTTCCCCCAAGTCTCTGGGCAGGTATCTCTCGCCAGCGGGGCACCGCCTCAGCTGGGGCAAACTCTTAGCTCCCGACCGGTCTCCCAGCATGTGAGTTAGTGAAGTGCACGAAAGGGTATGATAAGGGAAGGACAAGGATGAGGAAGGAAAGATCGCGCGCGGTCCGTTTGTTAGGGTCCGTTTGTCTGCTCCGACTTTCGCCTGTTGTTGATTGGAGAAACCACGGAAAACAACCAAAAAAAAAAAAAAAAAAACGGAAAAATTCCGATTAGAGCAGCCGGCCGCTAGAATTCTCCTTCAGACAGCGAATGAATTTGACCTAGTTATCTAGCTGGTGTCAAAAATCCTGCCATCGTTGGGACTCAGACCTGAGGCCACACTGTCAAATGCATCGCAGTAACATCACTTTACGCCGAGTCACCTTTCTCGGTAAGGAACATGTCATGGACCTAACCATGAAGTGGAGAAGGAGGAAATTGAACTACTCTGGACCCTTATACGCATACAGGTTAAGAAGTTATATTTACGTTATATCGACGGTGAACAATACTATAGCCTAAACAATGTATAAAGAAATGCAAACGATGCATAAATAATTTTCTCCAAAATTGGTATTTCCAGATAGATATTACTGAGGTCGTGGTCAAATCCCATTCCGACAATTGTTCTCATGTCGAAGCGTTCGCGAACTCAACCTTGTACCCTTGCCGCGACGTTGACATCATTACCGAGCATCGAAAAGGAAAGTAACATTAATTTTAACAATGACATTAATGGATGTTATACCATTTGGATTGTATAATTGCAAATAACCTGTAACAAGTACTGTACTTCAGCTTCTGGGTCAATGACCCCCCATCTCGATCAGGTTTTCGTCCAGTTTTCCTGATCCTCGAGCAAATACTGAGATAGCCCCTTGTTTTGCTTCTGGATATAAATGTAACTTCAAATTAACTTCTCCCCATAGCACATCACACACAGTTTTTAACTGTTTTTGACGTAAATAAATAACTTACAAGAACAGTATGTGCCAAAACGCGCACACATTTCTGCAACTAGACCCCATTGTTTACCTGTTTGTCAAAAAAACATAATATTCACTTTATGCTGCGCAGAAAGTCATTTATTGAAATTAATATAAATTGAACTCACTGATTGAACCTACGTGACGGTCAAATTGACAGCTGATCTATTTCCGTTTGTTTCTTTCTCCGAATTCTTGCAGCGAACGGAACTGAAAACAATGTGATTACAAAATTTTGAGAAAAAACACTTTCTGATTGATTACCAAGTCCGGGCGTGTCAACGGCGAAGGTTATTTGTCCCGTAGGTGTAGTGTACCTTTATTGCGGGAGGTGGCGATGATCTTTCCCTGCTGCCTGGCGAGGTCCGGCGCCGACCTACGTCGGCTTACGGGGATTTTCCGCAACCAGGTATCTCCTACCAGCGTAGCACCGCGCGAGGCAGAAAAAGCTTTAACCTGCCGACTGGCCTCGCGACATGTGTGGTAGTGTAGTGCGTGTGAGTAGAAGGGTGTGTTAGTAAGGGCATGGAAAGAGCAAGGAAGAGGAAGAGGAGGAAATTTTCAAAAAACTGGCTCCATCGCTTTTTTATGCAATTTTGTTTTTAGATGAGTAAAGAACGTTTAGAAGAATGGTGTAGGTCTCATTTTCGTTGAAAACTCTATTGTTGTTTTTAATTCAAAAATTCAAATTTGTTTCGATTTCTTCCTACGATTACAATTATGAAGATAAAGGTTTTTTCCCTTAAAGAACTCTGTGCCTTAAAATAGATTTTGAAATGAAGTCATATACAATTTTTCGAAACTTTGAGTACTTCTTGCGCAATTTTGCGTGAAAGTATGGGCGAGAAAGTGTGTGATGTTTTAGCAGCACTAGTTCTACGCATAGAAACAGGGTGATTCATTACTTTCTCGGATACAACGTACTTAAGTAGTAAAGAAAAAGTATTGTAATGCTTAAGCGCAAATTAGAGATTCTTCGACAGAAAAACTCGGTACCGGATAGTGGATAATTCCTGCCCATATATGTACTACCTTACTTCTACAATGCCTGTGTCCGAGTCTGTCCGATGCTGTCCGACTCTGATCCCTGATTTTTAGAAAATTGCAAAAATTCATTCTTTTCGGTGTCTTACTTCAACTACGGTTATGAAGATATTTTTTTCTTAATGAAATGTGTTTATCAAAAATAGATCTTCAAATACGGTCATATTCAATTTTTCGAAAATATGAGTATTTTTAAGTAATTTTGCGTAAAACCAAGGCAATTTTGAAATTTTAAACAATTACTTTTCGAAAATGGCTCAAAATTTCTTCTTTAATTCTTTTTTCCACGTGTGTAGCTAATAAGGGCAAAGAAAGTGGTGCTGATCCCTTTTTAGGCGCACCCTCTGTATTTTCGAAAATTGAAAAAAAAATCAAAATAGTACATTTGAATTTCCCGCACTTCGTTTGAGGTGCGAAGTTGGCGTTACCCGAACGTCCAAAAATTCGCGAGATTGTGAAGCTAGTTTCCGTCAGTAAACTTTTTTTTAAGTGGATTTTTTTGTATTGCCGAATGGATAATACATCTGAAGGTAAGTGAAATATCTGACAAGTTGACTCACTTTAAGTATTTTGACGAGTAAGGCTAGCGTACCATAACCTTTTCCACATATCTTTTCTTTTTTAAACATATTGATGTCTATAACTTTTGTGTCGCTAGTACCGTTTTGAAATTTAGCTTGTCTCAAAGCCTCAACTGTTCTCTATCAGTATTCCAAATTGCAGCTGCACATATTTCCCCCTTTTTGTATTATCATACTTTAACCACTGGACCGGATCATTTAACTGATGGGTAACCTCCGCCCTCCCTCGGTACGACGTGCCATGGCGCGCGTCGCCCGGCCGCCCGGCCCAGGAAGACCTCGCCAAGAACAGCAACATATCTACGACCAAATTAAAATTATTGTACCTTTTAGATTTGTAGTTGGCAATAAAAACATACAAATAAAATACGAATTGGTATTTACGATGATTGACGGGAAAGTAAAATATGCCATAACTGATACTGCAAACTCTATGTGTTGCTTCATCTGCAAGACTACGTCAAATGATTTTAATAACAAAGAAGCAACGGTTAATAAAGAAATGAATGACAATCACTATTATTTTGGTATATCATTGCTTCATGTATGGATAAAATTTATGGAGTGGTTTCTACACTTATCCTACAAATCTGGTGATGATAACACCCCGAAAAAGTGGCAAACTCGTTCCGCGGATCAGAAACAAAATTGTGCATCATAAAGCGAAAATTCAAGATGATTTCAAACTTAAGTACGGTTTGCGAATCGACTACCCAAACCCGGGTCAGGTACAGCCAACAACGGAAATGCCGGCAGGCAATTTTTTGACAATGTGCCGACATTTTAGAAGTGGATGAAAAAATAATTGGAAAAAGGAAAGTACTGTTGCAGGCTATGTAAGAGGACAATGGGTCAATATTCAAAATTTGAAATTGTCCTGTTTGGAGGTTGCAAAACGATTTGTATCCGTGATACCCTATGCCGACATCGGTTCATGTGATTTTAATTCATGGGTACGCAATAATTGAAGCTTCTCCGTTGCCAATTGGCCAATTATCCGAAGATGCACGAGAAGCCCGAAATAAAGAAATCAGAAGTTATCTTGAACATTCTTCCAAAATTCATGCAAGATGTCTTTAATCGTCTTCCGGGATATTCAAATCAACTGATTTTAAGTTTACAAGACAATAAAAGAGTGAACGGCAAAACGTTGCAGCCCGACGTTTTGAACCTTCTCCATCTTCTCCATCTTTTGTCTACAAATTTTCAATAATCATTATTTCCAATAAATAAACAAGACCACTTAAACTCAATGTTTGCATCAAATTTGTGCACCTAAAACCTTACTACATATTTTCAGACGAAACCGCTTAATTTTCAGATATTCGATCCACCATATTGGATCTATCATTTTAATTTTTCTAATGCCTAAATTCTTTGCCATCAAATTTGTAATCATCAACTCTCAAAACCCTTAAATACTTTCACGTGAATCCGTTTATATTTTAACTATTGAAATTAATATCATTAATATCCGCCATATTGGATCCGACATTTCAATTTTTTAAATTTTGACATCAAGTTCATAATCAGCAACTCCTAAATACTTAATACACAGGTTCACGGGAATCTGCCTTATTTTTAAATATTTGATCAGCAATTTTGGATTTTTCAATTTTGACATGAAATTCGTAATCACCAACCCCAAAAATCATAATATACACATTTTCGTAAGGTTGTATACGCCATATAATATGGCCAAGTTTTTGGTCAGTTGAAACCACTATGCAGCGCCGCGCTGGCTGAGCTAAACCCGACACTACCACCGCCGCCGCCGCATTTTGCATCTGTTCACCTTGCTTTTTAAAGCGTCTAAAAGGCTGCTATGCAATCCTGAGTCATTTGATGTAGTGGATATCCTCAGAGCATGTTAAACCCAAGTACGTGAGATCAAATCACTGCCTGGACGAAGACCTTGCTGGGTTTTTTCTTTGTTTGTTTTTGCTGTTTCGAGTAATAGTATAATATTGCGTTACCATTGCAAATAACGCGAGAGGGTAGGTGCTGCTGGATTTCCACTAGTTTTTATTGTAAGAGAGTTTTTCGAGAACTTCGCATTTACCGCGAAAAACTCCCATTTCGCTTTCAAGGCACTTTGTCGATATAATTCGCGAAAAAAAAAACTGACTCCCGACAACTCGTCATTAAAAAACACCTGTTCTTGGCTGGACAGCTCTATACGGACCATGACCGACGAGTGGTGGCCCAGCCTCACGGCCGTGGGATAAGGTGGCCGTGTGGTTAGCACGAAGACATCCCTCCACCGTATATACCGTATATACCGTATATACCCCCCTAACCTTGGGGTGGGATTTCTCATTGCCATTTAGCAATAGATATTAGAACATTTGTAAGGAAAGCGCACAGTTATAATTTTGCCCCAGCCGGGAATCGAACCTGGAGTTGTGCCATAGAAAGCGAGCACGCTAATCAACGAATCACCAAGGACTTTCAAGAAAGCACCATCTCACTTTAATTTACTTTTTGTCGCTTCTTATCGTTAGTAATACTACACACTAATGCCTCTAGATATGACATCATAATGAAATGAGCATCTCTTTTGCATCACGAAACGTTCTAGTTCGGAGCTAGTGTCATGCAAAGTTGGTCATGCCACCATGTTTCATAGTGCCTACACTGAAACTCTGGATTAAACCAAAAACAACGAGTGGGTCTGTGAGTCTGGCGGCGGTACCTTAGAGAGAGCTAGAGTCTCCAAACCTATAGGTAGATTTTTTTATTTCACCTTTTCTGAAACTTACGTGTGCCTATATACATTACTGTGATCCAAAATTACTTGGCATGTCCCCTATTCAGCGACACATTGAGAGCCTGTTTATGATAATCAAAGTAAGAATAAAATGTCTGGATCCATGGAAACTTGTCTTTCTGCCATTGTCCAACGGCAGTCTTTCACTCCAGGACAGATAATAAGAAATGTACGGTTAGATGCAGAAAGTCGACATGGATACTAGAGATTATATTCGACACGTTGAAGACCAATGGTCAAATAAAGTTGATGGTATGTGAAGGAAGAAAAAAAGTTTTCATCTTGTTGATTGAGTGATTAATTATTTCGAGTTTCCGGGCGCGTCAACTGAGTCAGCTAATCCCTAAGTATTGTGAATATTTTATCACGGTAGACGACGGTGATCTTCCCTCGCTGGATGCTGAGATTCGGCGCCGATTTACACGTCGGGTTACGGTTTTCCTCAACCAGGTATCTCCCAGCAGCGGGACACCACACCCGAAATAAGCTATAACCTACAGACTGGTCTCCCAGCATGTGTTGTAGTGTAGTGCATGTAAGTGGAACTGTGTGTAAGTAAGGGGTGAGGATATGACATAAAAGAGGAAGGAAAGATCACGCGCGGTCCATGACCCGTTACGGTACTGCTTCGACATACACCCGATGTTAATCGAAGAAACCATGGAAAAGCTATCGATTGCAGCATCCTTAACTAGCTGGAACGGCTCCAAAATTCTGACCAATAAGAAGGTGCAATTTGGGGGATAAACTACATGGATTTAGAAGTTGCACGTCTGATGGAAGTGCTGGTGATTGACAGCTACGGTACCCTTGAACCGAACGGCAATCGTTGGCGCGGCCTCAGGGAAATCACGTCCTGGGAAGGGGAAGCTTTGAGTGGTAGACTCCCCGTTTGTTGATTTCCACACGGATTATAGTGGAGAAATATTCAAACAGGTGGAGGAGAAAGTAGACCAGTAAGCTAGAAGTAAGCAATGGATGGACCAAGAGAAGGACTGTCTTGGTTTTAGAGTTACCAAGAAATCCTGTCTGAGAAAGAGTTTAACCACCTTTAGTCCAGCTTTAATAGATTAAGACAGAACCGAGATTTTGTAGTAGTACATGCTCTTATGACTTTAATACTCTCTGCTTATAACTTTTCCACTACGAAATGCCTCTGTCTTATTCCAGTATTTACTTAGGAGTAAACATTTCTTATTATTGGCATCGATCGTTGCTACCTTTATTGAGAAGTCATTTATATATTATGAAAGACAGGGATTCCGTGGCTCAAGAAATCGTTCGCAAAGTACTCCCCACCTCTTACTTCACGCACAGTTTTTGCTTTACTTTGAATCTTCTTAAACTCTATCGATAATAACAGGATGACCAAATAATACAAGTTATTCACAGGTTTGCTTTTATTCCCACTTTCTAATACAGAGAGCCAACGTTTGGCATTCATCTGCGGATTGCCTCCTCGGTGCTTAAAACTTAATGAATAATTAAATAGGATACAGTACGGAACGTACTTACTTTTAATATTTAAAAAACCTCCTGTGATTACTACAATACTGACGGATACAGTCCTTGTTATCTCACACACACAACGCACATCTCTATGTCCTCGCTGGAACTGTCCTTTCCCTGCTAAACATCCAT
Source organism: Gryllus bimaculatus (assembly GCA_017312745.1). NCBI lineage: Eukaryota > Metazoa > Arthropoda > Insecta > Orthoptera > Gryllidae > Gryllus > Gryllus bimaculatus. The sequence continues at coordinate 4,535,911 of BOPP01000050.1, read as the reverse complement.
TTGTGTCCCTTGTTCAGGGCACCACCAACCGGTTAACCCTATTACTATGTGCACCTAACCCTAAACTAACCTACACGTATCTTATAGCTATTATTTACAAGCACTTTCACATCACTAGAACCTCTAACTGCCATTCCCACATTAACATACCTTAGGACTAACATAAAAACGTAATGAACAATGTCAGGTAGTGCACCATAACTCAGCCATGACACAATTAAAATTATCTTCCTAGGATCATGAAAATGTCACATTTTCTAGGAACCAAGTTGTTCGATATTTATGATCCTAGGAAAATAATTCAAATTTTAACAAGTCTGTTTTATAGTCTACTCACTGGCAACATGTTTATTTTATTTTGTGATGATTTGTTGTTATAATTTTTAAGCACTGAAAGGGAAGTCCACAGAGGACTGTAAAACATGTTAATATTCGCTGACTTTCAAGAAGACAAGAATGACCATGGGTTTGTAAGTCTCTCTCTAGTGGATGAATTTCACAGAGAAATGATGAAAAATTGGCACTGTTTTGCAATGAAAAATGTTATTGTGAGAGTGCATCACAGTGTACAGTCTGCAATTGCCCTGGGCAAAGAAATCAAACTGTTGGCCATGTAGAGATAGTGTTGTGGATCTATATGTAGGTAATGTAAAGGCATCAAACTGCACCATGAGCTACTCTCGTATACACAACTTACACTGGATTTATGTCTTTTATTTGCAAATCCATTGAAAAGACATGATAGAAGAAAATTTGCTTTGAACTAGATTACGACTAAAATAAACTCTTATTTTACAGAGTTTGATAAATCATAGTTTTTGGAAAGTATCAAATAGTTTGAAGGTCATTGCACAGAATATATCAAATAAAATTATTATTTTATGTGTTTGTATTAAAGCAATGGTTAATACAAGGGAATTGCAATAATGAAAGGTTTTTACTAGATGTGAAGTTTAAATCATGCAACTATTGATGAAAAATCTGAACCTTCTTGTTTGTGAGGTTTGTTGAAACAAATACCAATCTTCAGTACAAGTAGCTGATGGGACTATCATAAATCCTATTCTAAACCTCAAATATTTCTCACTATCTTTAAAATATGGATCAGTGAGGCTAAGGATTCTTAAGTATCAAGTGTAAAGGAAAATAAATAGGATTTAAAGCCTGGGACCATGGCCCATACTTTTCTCCAGTGTACACACTCTTGAGTTGGACCAATCATGGCAGTCGAAGAGCATGCGAAGGGGAGTTATGGCAGTTAAAAAATTTATGACAGAGTTGACGTAGATGTTATAAATGTAGGCAGTTTTGAGAATGGAATTATACTGAAGACATGTGAATAGAACACAGGAATATATTTTTTTGTTTGCAAAGGCTTTTAATGTGCTCATTCAGTTAAACCAGGTAAATTTTTTCTAATTTGTCACAAAAGGGGACAATCCTGGTTATCAACATAATGTCTACAGCCCATCTGAGAATTGCTAAGAAATGCAAGTCAGAAAACATTAAAATTCATTCAGAAGTTCATGAACTTAATTAGTTTCATTTTTGAGGTTGTTTTTATGAAAGTTTGAAGGGTAATGTTCAAATAAAATATTATCAGTGAAAGGGTTTAATTCGAAGAAAAAAAAAAAGAAAAGAAAAAAAACAGTGCAATTTTTACAGTGTTAATTTCCTGTAACATAACTGATATTCAAAATCACCTAATCACAAATATACTTCATCACAGTGCATTAAACAATAACAATTAATCCATATTATATATTCATATTAATTTTTTAAATCCTGAAAGAGAATAGGCATAAAATTACAAACCACATTTAAGTAAGTTCAGTACCATGAGTTCTTAAAACATTACAATTAAAAGCTAATGAATTTCAGAAGAATTTGTGCAGAATAAGTGCATTATAATATGCATGTCAACAAATACTATCAACAATTCCCAAGCAATAACTCAGAAATCAATAAAATGTTTCTGAAAATAAACACAGAAAAGAAAACATTTGTGCACAACAATGCATTCAAAGAAAATCAATATTTAAAGATCAACAGTTTACTCCTACATAGAAGATATCTGCATTCAGTTATTTGCAGATACTAACCAAGTGAATGTTTCCTCTAACAAAATATGTTCAATTCACAGAGGAAATAAAATGACTGAAATGAAATTCCATCTGATGAATACTGGTATCTGAAGTTCATATTAATAGTGTTCATTACACTAATTTGCATTCAAATTAAGAACACACTGTTTATGCTTTATACTATGACTAGCTATTTACTATAATGCTGAGGTAAAAGGACATCCACATGGAACCTATAATAACACAATGTGGAGGAAAGTACATCCGCAAAGTAATTATGAAAATCTAAAGCATATCATTGAAATCAGTATTTTAAAAAAATATATTCGGTAAGAAGTACATATTCTATACATATATAAAATTAAATAATTTCTGACTAGATATTTATCAACATTTTTTTCTTCAATAAAAAAATTGTATCAACTAAGAACAATTTTTTATAGAAAACAATTCATAAAAATTTAAAAGATCTTCAGAGTGAAAACTTTAGCACATTTGTACTTTTGACAATCAATACTTTTTATTGCATAAAAGTATTTCCTGTTTACACAAATTTTGAAACGTTTTGGAGGAATTTTTTTGTTAATAACTCATAAAAGTTAGAGACTTAAAGGAAATTACAAAATGTTATGTTTTCACCCTTCTCTAACAACTATACTGTGAAATTTTTTCTTTGTTAAAAATACGTTAACATTTTTAAAGTATTAACATTTTAATAATTGTGATGTTAAACAGTGTCCTTGGGAAAAAGACATTGCAGCACAAGAAATATATTATATTTTGAAAGAGAAAAAATGTATATTTACTATGATTGTATGCTTAAAAATTAATTTTGTTAATATTTACTTTCCTTTTCTAATGAATTAAAACAATGTACCTCTGTAGGTTCATAAGATTTCAAAAGGGAGTTGTAAGTGAATTTTCAGCGACAGGAATCTACTTGAAATGTATACAATTACAGTTACTGGAAAAGCATTATTTAATAATTGAACAAAAACTCAGGCAAGTCATGTTGTGATTGTACTGAGAAGATATATGAGGAAGATTTGGGAATTCAACCATATTTGTTAGTGAACACACCCAGTGCAAAACAACTCATGCTTGAAAATTGCTCAAGTGGCAAGGCTACAGATCATTCCACCTGTCACAAAAGGTGAGTTTATGAAACAAACTATAATGAAGTAAAGGACGCATATTAGTGAAACACAGACAAAACAACATCAAGGAAATTATAATTTCTCATTCCAATTTAGATAACTAGTTTCATTAAGGATTATTATAATTTACCTTAAGGTATTCATAACATATATTAGAATATTTCTTATAATAATATTTTTTATAATGAAATATTTTGTTTTGAATGTAAATAAGTAGCAAAACATTATGTTAATTGAAATACTATTTTGAAAATATATTAGTTATTAATTGGATATTAGAATGAGAATTTACAACCCTGAGATAAAAGAAAAGAATGTGTACAGATACACAAAGTTCATATAAAATTAATAAAAAGGAAGTGTAGGATTCACGTGATTTACCGATGCACACAACACGCGAGATTGCTCACCAGTTGGGCGCAGTACGGCACCTGAAAGGGAAGCAAGTGTTAAATACATTGTTAGTAAAAACGTAAAACCAAACACAACCTTTTACATAATTAACTTGCACTCAAAATCAAACAATTTCGCTATGCACAAAAGCCTCATTGCATTTGTTAGTTTTTAAGCATTAGAAAGGCATGGGTAAAATATTAATCATTTTCATAATTCATAAAGATTTCTTAAAGATACACATTAAATAATATTACGTGTTACTCGGTAAAACAAAGAGCAAGGAAAATACATGCTTGCATTACAGCACAGCACAACACAATGAATTACTACAATCACTTTATATTCCATTTTTAAATCAAAGAAAGCTGTAGAATGATTAATTTATTTTACTCCACAAAGTATAAAAGCCACAATTATAAAAATCAAGGAGATAAATATTACTTTTAACAAATTTAAACTTGGGGATATATACATATTCATTTTATTACAGACCAATTTCTTGCAAATGCAGCAAATGCAGTTCAATAATCCATGTTTAATTTGATAAAAAAAAAGTGTTCACATTTAGAACAAATATTTTAAGACAATTCCTATTAAATATTGTTTATAATTTTTATTTAATTTTATGAGATTTTATAAGAAAATTCTTGACAATAATATAACTATCTTGCAAATACAATAATCTCTACAAGTTATAATTTTCAAAATTAAAATGCTAAATTAATGCAAGAAAAAATATTTAAAAAAGAAGTTTATCTTTCAGAATATTCAAATTTATAAATTGTTAAAAATTTAAAGAAACCTAAAATGTAATATCGAAGAATAAAAAATTTTCTTTGAAATTAAAGGAACGGTTATGAAAAGAAGAGGTGTAACACAAAATAATAGTTAATTTTTATTTATGCTGAAAGTTAATTTCAACTTCAGAACTCTTCGTGTGAAAGATTTTGAAATCAATTAGAATTTCATTATATCATATTTGCCATTTGTTTGAAGAATCTGAGTGTGAAACACTTTTGGGCCATTTTCAAGTATGTCAATAGTAAACAAATTCTTTAAATTTTCATCTCAGATGTTCATTGCCAGTACCTATCATTATTTAAATAAATTAATAATTATACTATACTTTTCATTTCAGATGAGCCTTGCCTTGAAAAACATTATAAGCATTGCATCATATTATTTCTCCTGTACAATGTATATAGCAATGTCTCAAAATCTTTGCTCAAAACTTCCAAAATTAAAGCCAAAAGGAACTAAATAAAGCAGAAGCCACAGAATTTTGCAAATGACACGATTTTATAAAAATGTTCATGAACTGCGTGTAACAGGTATCAATTTCTTTTTTAATTAGTTAAATATTTCTTTTGGGGACTCCATATTTTAATGATTTTTGAATGTACACACACACAGTTGTAAAAATGTTTTAGGAAGATTGTATCTTGAAGCAGTACTTTTAGACCATTTATTGCAATAAAAAATGCAACAGACCATCTCTCAAATACACTATTCTTACCTTTACTCTGAATTTATAAATTCAGTATCTGAATATCCATTCAAAGTCTGGTGCAATGCTGGAAAATATATAAAAACACTAAGAGGGCTCACACTGAATTATATTAATGGTCCATAACTGCATATTGCAAAGAGATTATGTAATATCTTTTCTCTTGTAAGAAGAGTAAATTCTTTCAAATTTACTTCAATTACTTTCACCAGATGAAACAAAATAGAGCAAATTAATCAACTTTTCAGAAATGAAAATTTTCTGCTGATTTAGATTAAGGTCAGTGTATCAGAATATAAACCCAATGTTATTCTTTAACTGTTTCTATTGATTTAATACTCCAAAAATAAAATACCTGTTTTTATGAACTTAAAACTCTGAAAAGAGGAAAAGGATAATTTAGTAAAAGCTAAGATGGATATCCTATCAAGAATGATTAACGTGTAGCTTGAATTATAGGAGAAGGTGTAATCTAATGTAAAAGGATATAACAAAAAAAAGAAAGAAAAGAAAAGAAATCATAAGCATTTTCAACAGATCAAGTGCAAGTTTATATCATTAAATGTGCTTTAATTAAGAACAAGCAGTAAAATGTTTGTTTATAAAATAGTTGAGAAAATAGTTGAAATCACTAAGTAAAAAAAATCATGCAAAACTGCTGAACATATAACCTAATCCATACAGTCATTAAACCAACCCCATAATACACAATTTGGCTAACTTTCTAGAGTTCATAAATGTGTATATTTCAACAATTGATCATCTTTCAGCAATAGAAAATTGATAACGCCACTATGATTTTTTATATCCACTTGCACAATGTGTTATTTTCTTTACTTTTTTTTGTTTGTTTGTTTGTTTGTTTTCCATTAAACTGACGAATTTCAAATGTGTGCATAAAACTGTAGAAATTAACACAGCCAACCTTGTTAATTTATTTCCACATTTATATCAATGTATATACATATTAATCAGAGTTGTTAGTTAAACCCAGCAGTGCACGCAAGTGGTCTGAGAGACCCAGGATGCATTTACTTTAATACTGTGAGTTGTACATGACGACTGCTTCCAGGTACATTTTCCTTCCATTGATATGAGTCACACTCTTTTGAGAAAGTGAGTATTGTTATCCTTTCTAGCGGTAAGACATTCCAAAACGTTGCACGGGCCTCAGAGACACGTGCATGCACTCATGCAACAGCTTTCATTCAGTACTATACGCAACTTAACAAAATATTAGTGGCAATTATGCAAAAACTTTATTTGTTTGGAACATTCACTAACAGTGAAAATGCACGCAATGAAGGAAAGTTGTCAGATATGTAAAATATACCAAATATAATGAAAATAATATTTCAGCTTATTTCATTTTTTCAGTTTTGTTAATTTGGCTAAAAAACACTACACAAAAGTATTTCAAAATATATCTCATTATTGAAAATAATATCCATCTTTTTTCCGGTACATTCCTTTGATCGAAATTAATAGGGGAAATTGTATTAAGGAAACTGCAAGCAGAGGGGTCTGTGAGACCAGGTGTGTACACTGATGCTACAGAAAGAGGCATGTGTGCTGCCGGGTTTAACACATTGATTCAATTTTTTAATAAGAGAAACCCTGAACTTTAAGTAATTTATGATGTTTCAATCTATGTAAGAATTATCATTGACATTGTTGACATTGTGATGACATTGTTAGCGAATTAATTTGTAATATGCTGTCTCTCTAACATCAGTCATGAAAGATTGAAAGAAATGCTGATGTTGATGAGGTTCAAAGGTTCATCAGAAGAAAAAATAAAATGTTACGAAATTATGTGAAAAATGAAATGTTATGTTATGAATTTAGAAAATTACTACAAAAAAGAGCAAAATTAAAAAATTTCTTTTAAATGTTAATAGAGTGGAATGAATGAACATTGATAGCTATAATCAATAATAATTACAGTAATTATGATAATAATTCAGAATACCCTCAGCCAAGTATATATCTATATATCTATATATCTTTATATATCTATTATTATAGATATAGGTATATATAGATATAGATATATAGAGATATATAGATAGATAGGTAAATATATATTTTTATTTATATATTTTTTATTTTGAGAAAACTATCATTTTTGACACTAAAAAAATTCAAGTGTCACCACCATTGAGTATCAATTAATGGACAATACAGCTGGCTAAATAAACCGTTCAAAATATTGTCATCTGGGTAGCTCAGTAATCAAAGCAACTGGGCAGGAGACATGGACATAAAAACCAAGAGACATGGATTTTATTCCTAGTCAGGGTGATTAACGCTTAGAACAATTTGAATTGGAATTTTCGCACAAAAGCAGGATCATCATGGAAGACATTTCTGTGCAGAACTAATTTCCTATGTAATTGTGATCCAATTAGGTGCCAGGTCTGTTCTCACTCAGGGTGACTAATAATTTGAACAATTTGAAGAAAGAAGTAACAATCATGATTAAAACATTCATTTCCTATCTGAGAAGAATCCATTCAACCTATTTTTGTTGTTGTTGTTTGTTTGTTTTTTGTTTTTGAATAATTACATCAATCAACAGGACACAGTGTGAAAACGATAACTAACATTTCATTGTAAGTAAAACATTTCATTTCTCGATTTCCTTTTTCATTCTTTTTTTATCTACAAAAAACCTACACAGAAGAGAAGATTAGAATCAGATCTACTGCAGAACTGAAGGAATGAATTTTCTGATTTATTCCATGAAGAAAAATCAGGTCATAAATGTATGTTATTACATTCAGAAAATGGTCTAATTACTTGATAGGGAATAGGTACCACTCAATGTCAAACTTTCAAATGACTGGATATAGCTCAAAACCACTGTCATTGGAGATCAAATTGTTCTTAAAATCAAATTCAGGAAATTGTGTCTTTTTTAAAATGTATATTTATATCAATGTGAATAAAAAGAAATAACCATGAAACTACAACTTCCAAACACACAAGATGAAGCCTTTCTTCCCCTCATCACCTTTAGAAATCTAACTACTTTCAAAATACATGTGTAATAAACATTTTCTTATCACATCACCTTCACTGTTGATCACCACTTACCTGTTTTAATAATTAAATAAATTTAATCATTATAAACATTCCCCTCTCTTAAAACATTTTCTCTAAAAATAGAGAAGTCCTACATTTTGTAATATTCCCTCTATTATTATAGAAAATTCGATGACAGTATTAAAAATTATGTGAGAATTTACTGAACAAGCACAATAACTTGAAAATGACTTAATCAAAATACCGATTAGTTTTGTGCATTCAAATTAGTGAAGAAATTAAAATATATTTTAGTAATCAGTAAACAACTAGCTGATATTTTGAATGATTTATCCCTGTTAATATAAATTAAATATAATTTTATTTGAACATTTTGATTCCTTCTAAAAGATTATTATAATACTTACTTTGCAATTGCAGGCGGTACATTTATCGTATGGATCTTTCCACTGTGTGCCGGAATCAAAAAGGTGTCCAGCATATGTACAAGGCTGTCCTCTTATTGTCAGACTTCCATTATTACTTGCATCTAAAGCACATGGATCATCATTGCAGCGTGGACAGCAATCACCTGGCGTAAGAACAGGTTCGCTGCAAGTGAGTGGTGGGCATTCCATTGGCCAACAGTCAATTTCACCATACTGTAACCATAATACACAATGCATGTGAACACAAAAAATATACAAAATTAAATTATTTAATCATTAAAAACACTATTCTGCTTCACAAAAGGACAATAATTTGATATACCAAGTTCTAATTATTTTTTCTATTATGAGTCAAACTCATCCTGGCCAACCTTAGATCATAGTATGAGGAAACATGAAATCAACATCTGTAATTAATATTCATATGTTCTATAACAAAAGGATAACCATTGGCTTGTAAATTGTATTTATTTACCAGGCATTCACATGTTTGGCATTGATAGATCCATCGTTCACCACTTCGAAAGACCACATTTTTTAGCTCTTGATGACGACATGCTGCAGAAGGATCACATTGAGGACAACATTTGTCCTTATTGCTACCTTGTACTGAACAATCACAAGGTGGCTCTTTACATGATATTACACCATCTTGACATTCACATTGTCTGCATGGATGCCCTTTTGGACTCACTATATGTCCATTTATGACTTCGTCACCATCAAACATACAATCTGTAAAAAGCAATTAAATAATAAACTAATGTTTCAGTTTCAATTAAATATAAATATAAAACAATTACATTTTCCTCAACTCAAATACTTCTGTTCCTTGAGTGTTGTTCAAAAGATTAAAATTAAAATACTGATTATTAAATAACTAAAGTAGTTTTGTTTAAAAGTTGATATATCAGTACTAATTGAATGAAGATTCTTTAATAACAGAAATTAAAAATAAAAATATTTATAAAAACTTTTGTTTGTTTTTTCACTTAAATAATCCCTAAAAGGAATCATGACAATGAGAAATCAGGTAACAATTGATTCAAAATTAGAGGGGGAGAGAGAGGAATTCACACCAGGATATTAAGTTACCAATGTTGTACTCCACTTAGTACACCTAAAGTAGTGTAATTCTCAGTAAATATTTTAATACTTGATGGTGTTAGGACTTCCTAACAACAGCTATATAGCTTTGAGTATGTATAAAAAGCTATGGATTAGCATTAACCTTTATCGAGAAATATGGGTGTGTATTAAGTATTTCCAAATAGGAGTAAAATTGACATTAGATATAACTTACTCAAGACATCATTCTGACACTAACAATTTATTAATACAGTTATGAATCTGTCTTTATTAGTACAATGTTAGTATTATTAGAACAATGAATGCATACTAATGAGATATTATCTTCAAAATGCCATGTGTGCAGTATTGCAAGAAAGAGACACTTCATTTTCTACTCACTCAATTTACAGTTGTGATTTTCACTATCAGGACATGTACACTTAAAACCTCCTTCTATATTCACACATTGTGCTGATTCATGGCAAGTGTGAGTCCTTTCAGAACATTCATCAATATCTGCAAAAGATCACACACATTAAAGATATACTAATTAAATTAATACACACAATTATGCATACAACTAAACAGTTTTCAAATATACCTATGGTTTCTGTAAATATCTACCCCTCAACGTTAAAGAAGTAAATGTCACTGCATATCTGCCTACCTGACAACTATAGAAAATAATTGTATTTTTATGTTCTATGCATTTCCAGACTAAAGTTCATTTAATTTCACATTTATTTTGTAATGTAAATAACTGGTACACCATTGCTCTTTACAAGAACATCTTACATCATCCCCAAATTCAAACTGCAGTGCCAATAGGAAAGATTTTCCTATCTTATTTAAGCAGTCAGACTATCTTTCTGTGATGAATATCCTTTATGACAATGATTTAATTATGCTTTATAAATTAAATTTTAACACCTTAGGAGTGTGTATGTTCATTTTTCTAAAACATTCCTGCAAGTATATTTGTAGTATATGCTACACTTCAAAAATAATATTTATCAGCACAACACAAGCTGCTACAATTATAATGTTCATCAGACTTCACTTTCTATGATCACTAGCTGTTAAAATATTATATCAAATGCCTACTCTACAAAAATGAAACTTCAAAACCATGTAAAGACGGGAGTATAAAGCTTTAACAGATTTAATACTACAAGATGTTCATGTTACAAATGTACTATCAGAAACTCATTCATCGGAAAGAAATGTTTAAAAAAAGTAAATCTGATTGATGTCAGCCGAGTTGGATATTAACTCACAATGCACATTTATATCTTCCGCGAATAATTAAATCTTCCACTGGATTCATATAGACAAGAGTAAAGATACAAATGGCATTACCGTTAATAAAAAATTAAAAATGTGATTAGTTGCATATACACTACAAAGACGTCTTTTGTAACAAGTTACCTGATGAGCCTATTAGCATTTGAAGGTAATAAAATTCTGTGAAAACTGTTCTTTTATCTCCAAGTTCCATATAATATTATCCAACTATTTCTAGCTCATATGCTTTGATTCTTTATAAGAACCTAAAAATCATTGTCAAGATGAGCAAGCAAATTCTCTACTTAGCATTTTCAGTATTACAGATATATTATATCAGTTTCAATGATATTCAATTAAATTTCAATGAAACTTTCCAGTTAATCATATCAGAACTTTGCATGAAGAATGTTCTTTTTATTAAAATTTAATTAGTTTCAATGAAAGAATGCAGTAGGATTTTCTGTTTTCAAAAAAAAAATTTAATCCCCCTTATTCATTCTGCAATACATACAAAATATGAATAACTTTCATGATAATTAATCATCAATTATCTCCCATTTAGCAGCAGTAAATCCTAGATCAATTGTATAAGAAAAAATTCTAACTCACGCTTTGCAATTTCATTTAATCTTCAAAGAATTTTGACATTTATATTGTGCTTAACTTCATTTATTAGTGCCATTGAAATGTCACACATGTCAAGAGGGGCACAATTAAATTAACAATTACACTTTGTTCAATGTATCTCAAAGACAATGGCAAAGCATTCATGAATGATTAATATTGGCAGCCTAAGCCATTCATGGTGAATATTAGCAGGCAAAGTACTTCTTTACATTATAAATGTCACACTTTTAAGGCCAATTTCAAACATTTTAAAATTATTTTTTTAAAGTGAAAAAGTAATGTCTTCATATATTTGCAATGCTTTTGTAATAAATTCATAATTTTTCATTTTTGTATTAATTTCAAGCTTTTAATATTTAGCAGAAGTTCATTCTTTGATGTTAAATAAGACAAAAATGTTCATAGTATATGAAATTGATAAATAAAGAAATTTTTCTACCTGTTAGTGGGACATTCAGAAACCACATGATGCATTTTATATGAAATAATGTGTATAAATGCATACTGGGTGCCACATGTAGGTTTGAAAATGATAAACTTTGAATGTTCATTGATAAGTTGTTGAAATAAATAAAACATGGAAATGTTTTCGGCATATAATTATCAATACTTCAATGTATTTTGTTCTGCTATACTTATTTATAAACAATGAATAATGTTTAATATTTTGACTTTCCTTTAATGTAAATATTTTGACTTTCCTTTTTAAATACCAAGGTCTTAAGAACAAACTTTTTTACTTCTTTCTTCATGTTATAAATTGTTTTGGCTTGCCCATTACATCAGAAGATATGCATTTTTGTCTTGTACATTACAATGTACAATGTTTTTAGATTGAAGTACCATGTTACTTATAATTACTTATTTTAAAATCCAATACTTGTTTTCAGAATTAGTATTTATAATGCCAATGTATATAGAACTTCAAGTGTGGGAATCTACTCTATAATTATTTTTAATATAAAAACTAAAATATTATTATTTATAGTATTATTATTATTATTATTATTACTATTATTATTATTATTATTATTATTATTATTATTATTATTATTATTATTATTGTTATTAATTTTACTTATTTAGATAAAAGATACACTATACATCAAAGTAAACTCTAAGAGCGATGGTAGCCATTCTTGCTTCAGGTAAGTGTACCAATAATTAAAAGAAGTAAAATGCCCAGAAACAAGATAATCGTAATCCACAAAATATTCCACGCTGTCAAACTTTTAAGAGACGAAAAGTGCAACCTTGGGTGTGTCCGCTGGCACTTAATAAGCTGATCAACCATCTCTCTGAAGAGATCTGTTGGAAGATTGCTGTCAGAGCCTCTCTCAGATTTGACAGTCAGCTTCCTCCTTAGTGCCCTCCCAGTCTTCTTAGTCCGTGAGTCCAGGTATCTGAACAGCCCCAACATAAGTCTTGCTTTTGGACATTTTCTCAATTGTTGAATTCTTTCATTCAATGCTTCATAGCCTACTGATTGGGCTAAGGAAGGGGTAGCAAGTTCTAGCACAACCGACATCTGAAATTTAAACATAATCAAAGTGAAAATTGCCTGCAAATTCCCAATTTTGTTTTGAGAAGCTAAATTTCCTTTCACTATAATCTCTGTCTTACAACACATTTTGTAATCTAGTAAGAATAATTATTACTTATTCACATTTGTTTTTAGTTTCTTTTAAGTAATATGTTAGTGGTTAAATTGTTTATCTGTATTGTAAAAAAAATTGAAATCAATATTTCCATGAAGTTCACCTATTTCTGTACAGTAAAAGATCATCTTCTTATTTTTTGGAGGGGAAATTTTAGATGAAACAAAAGGAAACTTCTTTAATTTGACTCATTTTTTAGTATGAAGTATTCCATTATGAATACATTTCAGCATGATCACTGAGTATACATTTACATTGGTACTGGAGAAATGAATCTCTAAAAGTGGTGGAGCTATGGCCTTTCTGTAACATCACCGCAATTTCAAGAGCAAATTATCTCATGAATTATTAAAATCACAATGATTAAATTTATTCATTTCAGCTCATGACCTTCCTTATGTCCTGTCAGGGTCATTGAAATTTTCAAGTCTTCAATTCTATTTTATTTCCTAAAGAGACTGATCAGTATTTCCCCTAACATCTGCAGTAAAGTATCAGTGTAACTGATTTAAAGTCTTGTTCACAATCTGCACATGATTTTTACTCCCGATTTTGTTCAAATCAGAAATTGTAACCCTCTCATAATCTTGACTCCAACTTTTTGAAGATAACAAAATATTGTAGTATGATGTGCTGAACAGTGCCAATCGTTATACTGGCAACTATTGCTGAGATAGAACTCTAAGCCCTTGTGGTTGATTTCCAATGCAACTCTGAGAATGTTCAAAGCAGATATAAACCATGATAATGCAAAGTACGACATTTTCAATACAATTCCGGTAGTTCATACAAATCTTTATGAAATCTCAATTTGCAATAATTTGAAATATTATGCTTTCTTCATTAAAATCTTCTTTTCTCTTCTTTTATTTTTAATAATTATTTCTAACTCAGTATTATAAATAGAAGTGCATGTATTAATTAACAATATTACTAATAAGTAAATTGCAAATTTGCTTTTGCACAGCCTTTATAAGAACATGAAAGAAGTCAATATATTTATTTTTGCACGAGGCAGGTAAAAATTACACAAAAAATGTTTTCTTTACACTTTTAATGTGCTTGATGATAATGTAATGAAAATTGTGTACACAACTCTCACTACTTGACAATGCAAAAGAGAAAATATTTTTTGTTGGCAGTTAATATTACAATTAGAGAAATATTGTTTATTCTCCTGGATTTTAATTTTCACATTCTCTTGATACACTACACATTCTTCATTTATGTTGTAAATCTTGAGCAAAGTTGAACTTTAACGATAATGTTAGTTACCCAATCTCCTCTGTTGGCTAGAACTTCTTATATGTTTGATACAGCCTGTTCCTCTCCATTCATTTATTACTTATGTGGTAAAATGACACTGTATGGAACTAATATTTACTTCATAATATATATATATCAAGTGCATTTTTTAAGGTATGCAATACTACTTGGTTAGTATTATTTAAAAATTCATAAGATAAAATTGGATATATTAATTTGGAAATTCCCTCGATCATTTGTAGGAATTTTAGTGCATACAAAATTTTGCAGGCTAGTGGTTAAAATAATTATTTTTATATATTTTCAAATTAAATTTTTCTGCATTTTCATCAAAACACATTCTTCTTTTGTGATGAATACTTCTTCTCAGATGTGGTGACAAAGAAAACTTCTCAAATTAAATATTTTCCAGCATAAAATATATCAAGAGCGAGTAATAAATATAAACTTCACACAAGATGCTTATTCCCTTGTAATTTCAATGTTCACATTGTTCGCCTACATAAGCAAGACTGGCATCTTCCATATGTTGAGCAAGCTTTTTTTTCAAACAGCTACTTCTCTTCTACTTTATGTAATACATTCTATGTTGGATTAAGTGAAGTGCATAGGAGAATGAAATTTTTGCCAACATTAAAGAAGAAATTTGTTTATGATTTACTGTGAGGAAGAGAACAAATTTCTGATTCTAATTGCCATGTTATATCTACACTTACAGGTAAAAAAGAATTAGAACTCTTCATTTGTGACCATTACATTTGGAAATGTGTTTGTAATGAAATTTATTTTTATCCAACGCTTGCACATATCCCAAAGTAAAAAAATAAACAAAAAATGAACCATGAAACTGATGACTCACATCAAGTGCTTCAAAAGAAAGCAAGATTTTTAGAGTTACTATTGCACACTATTGGTTCAACCAATGGTCCACCCAAGGAAATTCTTATATCCTTCAATGAAACTATAGTAAATTAAAAATTATTGTTTTAAAACTGAACAAAAATTATTTCAATGGTTTGCTTCTATCTGACACAATACCTTTGAAGTTGAAACGTTCTGGAACTGAACATTAGCATGACAACATGTAATGCAGGCTTGTAGTTAAGGCTAATAAAATTAAACTAACATTACAGAATAGTATATACAGAGGTAAGTAATAACTACTAATACAGAGCATGTTTGCAAACGTCAATGTGCAAGCAAAATTTAAGAAGCTACAATTCAGAACATTGATAAATAACATGCAATATATTTTTGGTAAAATATTTACAGTTCTCTTTCTCACCTTACTGGAGAATAACATTTCAGCACAAACCTTGGGTGATCCATTGCCGGAAGGGGAAAACAAAAATATTATAAAGAATTGAACTATCACATACCCTGCAATTACTATCAGCAAAATTAACTATGTTAGTGAGCAAGAGAGCACACTTTTGTCGGCAAATTGTTACAATACATAAAAAAGATAGAATGGCATTGCCTTGCACTAATAATCAAAAATTATATACAGAAAGCTGACTTTTGAAACCACATATGGTAGATATTGTGATTTTGCAGGTCTGATTAGATATAAAACCTGCAGAAAATATGTGCAATTGTCATTATGGTTAGTTGGAATTTAATTAATTTTTCAATTTACTTTAATTGAATTGAGTTTTATTTATAATGTATAATAAAACAATATAGGAAAATTCTGAAAGGTTCTTAATTATGAAAGGGAGTGTTTTAAAAAGTTGATAGAGGATACCTATTTCACAATGTGAAGAAACTACACAAAGCAGATTATTCACATTGCACAAAATAATGAAATTCCCCAAGAGAAATATGATCTCTCCAAATTATACTTTGTTAAGTCATATCTAGCCAACAATTTTAGATAGTGCCTAATAATTTTTTATTTAACTCAAATTATTTTTGTTTTCAAACATTAATTTTTCTTAGTTTTTCTATACAATGATGTTTAAAATAAAAATAACTGTAATCTAGTACTTTCCACAAAGATTTTCATTGCAGCATACTGAAGCACTAATTAATTATTCTTTAAATATCTGCAATAATAGTGCTATCAAGATGTATACCATGTATCTTAACCACAGAATGAACAATGAAAAACATAATATTTTTAGTGTAAATTATAGGGTAGGATAGATGTTGCACTTACATATCTTATGAACCTCATAAAATATTGAAAGGGGTTCCATCAAAGTGAATGATGACAGAAGATATTAGAATCAGGATTAAAATATTGTAAACTAATTAGCTTATATTACTTTTTAAGGTTAAAATGTTAATATCAGCTTTGAGTTTCAATTAGAACTTCACCATGTGGCAAGTGAAAAACAAATTGAAATGTTAGTTTTGTAAGTAAAGCAATATATCTTCAACAATATTGCAAAATAGAAAATAATAAATAATTTAAAATGGGGATAATAACTAATAATAATTAATTCCACAATAGAGACTCTACCATGGCTACTCATGTTGGTTAAAATAGAAAAATTGCATTTTTCGACATTTCTGAAAAGTCGTGCATGACATTGGCATTACATAACAGTACTATTTGTTACTTTAAAAGCTTGTCTCAAGTTGATATCACTACATCAGTATTGTATTCTTCCAGAATGAGGTATGTGTAGCAGATGCAAAAAATATAAGAAAAGTACAAAAAAGAAGAAACCTGTCATGGCATGTTATAATTAGGGAACGGAATTTTTGTAATAAAAGAAGCAAAATATGTACATTCATATACATGTATTTTGTTACCAAAATATGTAAGAAAATAGAAAAAATAATTAAAATAAAAATTCATTAAAGTGTTTCAAATTACTCTATACAAGCAATTTCTAAGAACAAACATCACCGATCAGATGTTAACACGGATTCAGAGTAGCCAAATGAATGCTCTACCACTACAGAGGTAATGTTCACTAGTCTTCAGCATACATAAAGTTTTAATCAAAATATAAAATACATACGTATAAAAAATGTTGTTTACAAGGAGCTGGTGCTCATGTAACTAGTAGTACTGTGTATCCAGTGATGGATTCCAGTGCAGGGATTAAATGAAACATACTCTCCCCTAAAAAAGTTCTAATTCATTCAGAATGTTTTGTAAACCCCAGAAAATATTATTGAATGCAGGTAGCTTGTTTTTGTCAAAATATGTAATTACATGATCTCTTCCTTAGTTATAATGAATGATCTAATTAATTTATTGTCCATCCACTTGAAAGTTTCAGTGGAAACAAAAACCGATTTGTGTTCCATTGCAATTCTATCCGAGAGGCAATGATATAAGTGTGTTTTAGAGTTGCTTACTTACCGTATATTTCTCCAGATAAGACGATCTTCAGATAAGACGAAGTATACATTTTTGTCAAGGTTGTATAGTTTTAGCATATATCTGTCCTATAAGAAAACCCCCAAATATCACTAGGCTATAAATTTAGTTTAGATAAGCAATCATAATTTTTGAAACTGGCAGCTAATGCTATTGACGGCTCTGACAATGATTTGTTATGGGATACTGATGAGAAAATAGACTCACTAAGTACACAATGGGACCAATATGATGAACTTCTCAACAACGAAAGTGAGGATGTATTTCAGGAACTATTTGACTCAGTTGATGAATGTGAGAAAGATGACCCTGGATTTTTGGGATCTTTTTTTGTGATTCATCTATCGTCTTATCTGCCGAAATTTACAGTATATGTCCAAGATTCCTTTTAATATGTCATGATACAAGCTTATTACACTGTCTAGCTCTGTGTTCAAAATAAATATTTATTTAAAACTCATAAGGATAGTAGTTCACATTAAAATTAATTACTTCAGAAGTTCATAGAAGTCACATGACTTTTATGTATCATTGAATTAATATTAGAACAACAAATATATATGTCAAAAATTTTGCAAAGAGTTTGAGTGCTCTGATTCAGGATCAAAAAGATGCATAGTGTCTCACATCATGAGCAAAAGGTTCATTACAATGAGGTATTACAGTCAATAAGAAATAAAACAAGTTGAATACTAAAATTATTTTTAACATGAGCAATTAAGTTGTGAATAAAATTCAATATTGGAGATAATACAGATAAAATTAAAAATGTTTGTGTTAGAATTAACAAAAATTATCAAAGAACTATAACATTTGTTGCTTCATTAAGACGCTTTGGACAGAAAAAAGAAGAGAACTAGATATAAGAAAACCATCTTTAAAACACACAATGAATAAAAATACCACATAGGAATTTACAATTCATTGGGCAACCCAAAACAAAACTTACCATATAATTATGCATTATATTATTCACAATTCAGAAGATGACTCAATGAGTTTTTAAAAACAAACATTTATTTAAAAAGGAAAGTCAGAAATAACTTCTTAAAGTTAAAGAAGTGGTATTATCTATAATTGTGCACAACATACAACTGTTCAAGAAGATGATGTAGATATTTTAAAAAATTCATTAGTTTAGCTGAGATGCACTAAACAAATATATTTCTCTAACTTACATACATAACAAACAGGGCATCTCTCCACCGCTTTAAAGTCTTAGATATCCAGTACCAATGTTAACATACTGCATAAAAGGAAGCAGTATTAATTAATGTGCAAAGTTGGTAAATATAATTAAACAAGAATGATAAAAAATATCTTGTGTGTTAATGGATCTAATTTTATTTATCTCCTAAAATCCTGCACATCATTCATGGAGAGGATTTTTAGGAAAGCAGTCTTCCTTCAATTGTTTTATGAACCATTTTGACACCTAACATGCTTCCCAGCATTAATGTTTTCAGTACTTTCCAAAAATAAAACCTGGAATTTCTTCAATTTTTATTTATAAAATTGCCAGTGTCCTTGGCATGAAATGCTGTCTATTGTCTTTGAAAATTGACACATTTACACTTAACTTGGAAAAAAATGTTCAATGAAAATAAGCCATGTGCAATGCACTGTTATAGGTTATCTGAAAATATTTGTATCTTTTGTTACAAAATATGTTAGCTCTGCGAAAATTCACCAAACTACTTGACAAAGGAAACAATTAATAGTGAATTCCTTTTGTTTTTTAATAACAAAAATGATTGGAAATTCTATCCAAAATAAGATTCTAAAAATACATTGTATAAAATGTAGTTTGCACATAAATTTGCAGAAGAATGAGTTTGTGGAGCGAGTACGTTAGTAGTTTTTAATGGCGAATTCAGTAGTGTAGAATGAGGGGAAACAAGATAGACACTGTCTATCCAATGAAGAAAAAATTAATAGAAACTACCATATATTATCTAATAGAAGATCTTCTTCTTTAATTTTGAGTCTGTTTTCAAGTGGAAGCAGAAGCACTGAGTCTGCACCCAGCCAGCAAGGACGGAGAAACCCAAGTAAGGTGTCTCCTTGTGAGTGCAAAGTATATCACTGGAAGTACTGGGATAGACATGTCATTCTTGTCAGGGAGGTTTTCCATACACTGTGATTAGACTGTGATTCATCACTGCACTTTGCGTGTTCTTACTATATATTTTCAATAATGCTTTGAAAAATGCACTCAATAAATCTTTATGGTTCAAGGTTGTAATTATGGAATAACTATATTTGAGGATTGTCACTTCAAAAAATTTGTCTCGGTATTGCCGTCTACATATTTAATTTTATCTCCCTAAGCCACTGGGTGTATTATTACCTCAATCTTATTATTGCAGAAAACGTACACTACTGAGGTTTCCAGAATGTCTGAAAATACATAGTAACCTAGAATACAAAAAACAAACTCATTTCTAGTGCTGAAGCCTCAAACTACTTGCTCTTGTTGGCAGCAATATATCTACTTCTTTTGACACCACTGACTCGGTTAATTCCAAAAATTAAATATGGCAATCTTTGAAAGTTCTTTAATTTTAAATCAATATAAGTATATAAATGTTTTTGACAATCGTCTATCTAAATAATGAAGTTGTCAAATCTTTGGGTCAAGTTCCATTATATATTACATCATAGATACTGTGGGCTTTCAGCATCATTTATCTGCTTATTAATAGCATGAATGATTAAAATATTCAATACTTACTTATTATTTGACATTTACCATGTAATTACCACCTACCTTGACACATGGTGCCCAAACTGTTATCATGAAAAATACTTCGGAATCCTGGTTTGCACCTACAGTAGTACCAACCCGGCATATTGACACAAATTGAACTATCATGACAATGATGTAAATCAGAAGCACACTCATTCAAATCTAGTTCACAGCTGGGTCCCATATAGCCCTTTCTACATGAACAGTGTCCTGGAGTAAGGCATTCCCCACCATTTAGACACGTTTGATTACAAACAGCTGAAACAAGAATAATATCAATTAATATTTGAAAGGAATCAATATCCAGTTGGGACTTGATTAGTACTACTCTAAAATGAATTTATTGATTTAGTTCTTCCATACTGCATTAGGTATCAAAGACAGAGACAAATTATACTTTTAAACTTGAAGAGTTTCATGTTTCAGAAAAGTATTGATGTTTGGAAACAATAATTCAAACTCATACTTTAGTATTTCTTGGCAAGAATTTTGCACATTGTGGTCCATAATTTTGTCATAGGCACTTTTTCAAAAATAAATACTGGAAAAGAAAATTGTTGGTTGTTTTATTTTCAAGTGTATTCATACCCCCCCAAAATAAGAAAATGAGTGCATTAATTTTATACAAATGGTTCAGAATAAATGTTACATGTATCTAGGGCATGTAGGAGGCATCAAATATTTTCCCCCAATAAATGTGGGAAATTTCATATAACAAAAATTTACACACGTGAAATTTCTAACATTGTGCCTCTGATGGGAAGGCAAATCACTATGCACTGGTGTTAGGTAAGCACACAAACTCAGAAGGATACCTGCCCCATGACAATGACAATATTGAATGTTTTGTCTTTATTGATCAGTTTTGATTGTGCCAGAACGAGCACTACCATTACCTTCTGTGCATCGTAAGAAAAGTTTGCAGTAAAAATCGCACAATAAAGACAAAAGTAATATTTTTTTACTAGTGGGCAGGTGATTCCGTAAGTTTGTGTACTTGCCAAACATCAATGCAGGATAAGTTGCCTATCAATCAGGGGCACGATATACAAAATTAACATTTATTTTGAACCATCCCATATAATTCTCCAGTGCCTACAAACATTCACTCTTTTTCACACCGATGTGTGTTAACTTACATCTCATATACATAATAATAGCAATAGCTTTAAGTTCGCAGTTTCCTGCAAACGGATAACATACATTCTGCTTTCAACAAAATATTATAATGTTATTCCATGTATGGTACTTTTGTTACTTTATGATAATTAGACCAAATGTATCAATTTAAGAAGATTATGTTTGGCGTTATAACTCGTTAAATGGTTATAAGTATTGATTTTAGTGCAATGCAGGCAGAAGTTACGTTCGAAACGTCTTAGGGGTCTTATTCCTTGTCGTAACTCCGAAGTCGCGAAATTGAAGGATGAAAGTGAAGAATGAGTGGTGAATGGGAGGTCATTCTGTTTGCATAGTTCGAATGGCAAAAGAAAATTATGCGTTGCATTGGCTCAAGAAAGTTTTATATTCATCACTACAGACCGGGAAAATAGGTAGAATGAAACATCGAAATATGTATTTAAGTATGTAATGAAAACAGTAAGAACATGTAATAAATATGTAAAATCGGACAAAATATGTAATATTAAAATACACTAATTATAAATCACATTTTCACAATACGAAATTACATTTATAAAAAATTTCCTAATTAAATTTTAATAAGAATACAAACGTTTAAAAAATTATTTGGAGAGCACACGTTTATGCACTACGTTGCACGAGTTGCCCTACACAACTTTCCTGTCAGTAGCTTCATCTATTGCTATCCAGAACCGTAATTTAGTAGCCAGACTATACGCAATACAAGCCATAAATAAAAGCCATCTACAAACTAGCGCTATTTACGACCAGCAAACAATTACTGCAGCGTGTAGCATTCTCATCAAACACGTCGGCGATAGCCAAAGTTTGTCAGAAATTCAGGTTAAAGGTCACGATAAGTAGCGTCAGTGATATTTTCACACCTAAAGGTGAAAATGATCTCAGCTGCCAACGTGCATTTTCCTCCATCGAAATAACTGAAGCAGGCGCGTCGGACTATGAGAATATCCGATCACGTCTTCACATAGCGTATCTCGAGTAAACACCAAGCAGTAATAATGTAGAAACAAATTCTGTTCTCTTTTTCGAAAAAAAAGTTTCTTAAAAAATACGCAATACAAATAAAGAAAATTGATAGAATAAAAAGATATTTTGTGAATAGCAACATATGTAATGTAGTAATAAGTATGTAACGAACAAATTGGATATTGTGTAACGACGGCGATGATTATCCATGATTATAATTTTGAGAACTGTAAGAAGAAAAATAAAAAAAAATCATTTAATTACATAAAAATTCGCCCTCTATTCATCACACAGGACGAAGACCGGAGCATAGTCACCCAACTTCGGCAAGCGAAACGTCAAAATGTCACCGTAAAGGTTTTCAGCAAAGACGCACTTTGACAAAAATGCGTTGGACAGACTCGAGGGTGTTTTAATAACCGCCTAGGCCGAAGGCCGGAGTTTCGCCGTGCCGTTGGACAGTCTTAGCGAAATGCCACTGTGAATTTAAACTTTGGGATTATAAAATACGCCATTCCGAGCGCGGTGGTGTTGTTCACCACGTTCTCGCGGAGTGAGCCGATTCTATCTCGTTCGTTACGATAGGGGCTAACAGGTCTTCCTTCTCTTATAAAAATTATAAGGTTCTTTTATCGCTGTTTCCATGTTCACTTCCGAAAATACAAAAGCATTTTAAGGGAAGTAATAGTGCAGACAAAAATAATAATAAAAATGATCAGAATATTTTAAAAGCCAATAACAAAACTCAAGCAACATGGAATATCGTAAAAAATACGGACCACATCATTAAAAAATTGTGTAGAGAAAGTTGCTTTAAATGATGACAAAAAGGTAAGCTACACGGTAAAGTTGTAAGTCTCCTTAACCAACACTTTTCGAGAATTGCGGTTGATCTCAAGAAAGAATTAAAACCACAAAATTAAACGTCTTACGTTTCCCAAAAAGTTTTTGACATAATGTTTGTTTCGAAAACTTCTTCCAGTAAAATCCTCATATTAGTCTGTATAAATGCCTGGATTAAATTAATTTCAGGATTCTTTATTAAAAAATTCTGCGCTGCATTTATACACATTTAGACACGGTGTTTATTTCCAAAATTTCTTCTAACAAAATCCTGAGAATAGTCAGTAAACCAAAAAAAATAAATATTAATCTGGTTTAGATGAATTTCCGGATTGTTTATTGACAACTTGTGTATCTGCCTTTACAGACTCGTTAAATCACATTTTCAATGCTTCTTTATGCACAGGAATATTTCCAGATATTTTCAAAACCGCAAAAATTAAGCCACTTAAAAAAATGGAACCAAAATGATATTCAAAATTATTCCATTCATTTTTTTGTCAGTTTTCACAAAAATATCAGAGAGGCTTTTCTATAGGCGAATGGAAACTTTTCTCAGGAAAAACGAAGCGTTTTCAGACTCACAACGCGGTTTTAGAAAATAAAAATCTACGGAAACTGCCATTTGGTTCTTACAGATGTTGCTTCATCACTGGACCAAAGTGAAGCACCCATTGTCTCATTTCGATCGTATCGTTCAAGGTTGTTTGCACTTTCATTTTCTTTCTTATTTCATCATTTCTTATTTTATCTAACAGAGAAAGTTTACAACATCTTCGCCAGATCATCATTTCT
>BOPP01000050.1:4475102-4510189 GCA_017312745.1 Gryllus bimaculatus | reverse complement strand
CCTTTGTGGAAAGCCATCTCAAATATAACTTTTTCTTTTCTTCGACCAGGTTCTTTATATCTTCTGTCTACCACAAGTCTTTTTGATTATATTCACATTTTCCCTTCTCTCCCAAAGCTAGTAAAAGGGTGGGGAAGAGATTTTGGAGCTCGAGAAAACGTGCACAGTTTATACGTTTCCACCATATGTCACGTACAGCTTTTACCGTTCTTTGATGAAAATAAATCAAATCAAGCGCATTTTATGTCAACGTACTTCTTTGCCGAAAACTTTTACGTTGACATTTTTACTCTTCAGTATGTGTGTCGAAGTTGGGTCGCGAGGTCTTCGGCTTATGCCATTAATATAAAACATCCTTGAGCCTTCGCAACGCATAATTTCCTATGACCATTCGAACTTCATAAACATATCATTAATACTCGAAAAACATTAATTGAATCCTCCTTCCCGTTACTCATTCTTCGCTTTCGTTCACCGATCTCGTATCTTGCAATGTCAGCCGAATCGTTATGACAAGCGATAAGACCAAATTTAAATATTATAATGGAAAACTACATGAGGAATTTCAAGCATGTTTTGGTAATATGATCTTGCATGTTCTTGGGGTGGACATAAACTCTAAACATTAGTGGACATAAACTCTAAACTTAATTGTAACTTACGTTCACAGTTGTAGCCATCGCCTTGATATCCTTGTTGACACTGGCAGTGGTAACTACCCATTGTATTAACACAAGTTGCATGTTCATGGCAGGCATGATCCCCTGTGCTGCATTCATCTAGCTCAACACAATTGAACTTGTCAAGCCTTCGATAGCCTGGTAAACACTCACATACATAGGAACCTGCTGTATTGACACACTTTGTATTACTATGGCAGTGATGCCCTTGCAATCCTCCTTCCTGTTGACATTCATCTACATCTGAAAAGAAAGAGTCTTTGATTATTATCAAATTTATTAATCTCTCATACATGAACAGTAATAAGGAATAAAATAACAGTTGATGTGAAGAATAGCGACCCTCCTCATCCCATGGGGATGAGCCTATCTAAGCGCTGAGACCTGCCGCGAAATATAAACACAGAAATTGGTTACTGTGGAGGTGTTTATTTGTATTTGTTTATATACATAGTGAATTATTATTTTGTTGAGTGTAATAAAGCTGCTTTTATTCAAAGAGGAAACCATTGAATTGATTTGGTGCTTGTATAGTATATTTGGCTGAATCAGGTTTATCAGTACGACTGAGATTTGTGTTTTACGTGTAAAAATACAGAAAAGGACCTGTCGTGGTATTTGGAGGTGAGATCAAAGATAGCCAACAATATTTAAATTGATTATTCTTTCATAATATGTAGTTAGTGGGTGAGATTGCGAGTTTTAAGAATAGTTTGTTCTGGTGTATTTTCAATTACGTTAATATGGGAGTGAGCTGCTCTACATATGCCTACAGGAGGCCGTCTAGTAGGACTTCTACATACAGGTGACATTCGTGGTGAGGGCGGCTATTCTCCGCATTAACTAATATTACTTCCTAAAATAGAGTGCTTGTCATTGAATATAAGGAATACAACATTTTGTATTATTATTATTATTATTATTATTATTATTATTATTATTATTATTATTATTATTATTACTATTATTACATAATATTTCAATGTTTTTTTCAAAAGTAACAATTCAATAAATTAAAAAATAAAATCAACATTTCAAAGTCTAGCACAGCATTAATAAAATTGTATTTTGGATAATTTTGATAATATGTCAATAATTAGCTCCAAATTCATTGTCATGAGATAATTAAAAATAAATTATCCCACACTGTTCACGGAAGTACTCCTTTGACAGAAATCGCGACTACTGAAGCTCTCAGGTCACAGTTTACATAAGGTTGGTACGCGGCTGTGACTGGGTGATGGGTGTATGTGTATGTGTGGGTGTGTGTGGGGGAGGTGTAGTAGGGGGAAACGAAAGGTGAACATTTTTTGCGAGTTCGGACAACTAATAGCGAGGAGAAGTTGTCTTTGATATTAAAAAAAAATTCTACAAAAATATTTCAAGGAACAAAAAAGTTGATTTTTAAAATGTTTATTAGGAATACTAAATTTGGTTGTGTGTATTTCTTTTAAACAAAGTACACATCTACGGTGAAAAACTACAATTGAAAATTAGATAAAAACAATCTACATAAATTATTATAAACAATATACAATTTTAAGGGTACATTTTTATTTAATTATAATTCTTACCAATTTATTATACTATGTTAAGCAGTGAAACAAGATATTGCTTGAATGTATTTGCTTGTTATCTCGTACATTTTAAGAAAAAGCTTTATAAGAACAAAATATTTGAACAGACTGAATTTTTGACAAGATGAAAAGTTTTTCGAAATTCAAAAAAGTATGATTTTAATTGGCTCATTGAACAGATGTCTTGTGTTTAATTGTTGAACATTTTGGGAGAAACAATTTTTGCTTCAATAAAACGTCTTGAAGATAATCCACAGACAGACTAGTTATTGAGAACAGAAAATAGTTTAACTAAGTAACTAGTAATACTCTTTGTACTGCTGGTGTGTGACATGGAAAATGTGAAAGTCAACTAACGGAATCTCCACAACAGCTGTTTCTGATGTTTGTCTAGTGAATTGATTAATGAAATCATTGAAAATATACCGTACCATTGGAGTTCTGTGATTTTAGTGGCTTTCCATAGAATCGTATTAATGAAATCTTTAGTGTGAAAGTTAATTTTTGGTACCGTTAACTTTCTAATTCTATCTCGAGTCCCTGCTCTTGCTTTTAGAATTCGAAGGAAGCCATGTTCTCTTATTTGTTTGTTCTCTTTACACAGCATGAACTAATTTTGGCTTTTTCTGCAGCAGCAAAGTATCTGTTCCTTTGAACAAACGGATCTACTCTCCTTCAATATCACTAGCTATATTGCGTGCGTAATAAATAAGCTTCCAGAAATATCTAGAACCATTAGGACATGAGGATTTTAATTTAACACCGCTGATACATAGATGCATAAATTTTGCTATAAACTTAGCCAGAATTTGAAGTTTCTTAGCAAGTTTTTAGCTGCTATGTACAATCGAAGTTATCTATTTGCTAATCTAAGGCATCTAAAGATGGAAGTTTTTCGAGATTTTTCAAAGATAAATCCAACGAACCGTTTCCAGTAAAAACAGCAACACAAAGTTTTATTAAGTACTTTCTGATTCGTACTTCAATTCCTTATATTTTCTAATCTTGAAAGGTTATTTTAAACTGGTAAAATGGGCACCACAAGAAGCTTATAACAATTTTCTAGTAGTTTACCTAGTTCCCCTTTAAATTCATTCTGGCCCTTATTTTTACCATCTAGAGAATAAAAATGTTGGCGTAATGGAAGTTCATTTCAATGGAATATAGAAACTACCCACCTCTGTGATCTTCCTAATTTCTTTTCTAATAAGAAAATCTGAAAATCTCGCCATTATTGATTCTAGTGTAACAGTGATTCCATCACAACCAATCGTGGCGAAATTTACAAGTTGTTCGGTATCTCGAAAATAGTCAATTACGCTCTCAAAAATGTCTTTTCCAATTACAAATAATAGTGTTACAAGTCCAAAAAACTTTCAATATGGTTCTTCTTGTAATGAGTACTTCTTTTTCATTACTATCACAGAGCTTTTCTGGTATCCCCTCTTGTTAATTTTCAGTGCTATCATTATTGTCAGTAAACATGGATGTAATTGTATTTTGAAATTTTGTTTAATACATTAAAATTGCCTCTACATTTCCTTACCTTTTGTTACTTCATATTTCAAGTACCTTAACTACAACCCACCTTAAATTATTTCTACAGCCATTTTCTCGGCAATAGTATTACCAACAATATAAAAACTCTCAACATAATTTATCACTTAAATTGACACTGAACTAAGCGAATAACGCTCAAAGATTGGCGCCTATCACAACATGTAAACTGCTTCCTCGATCACTCAATTACTTCGCATTTCCTAATACGACTCCCTCCAATCCAATTCACAATATTGTGTCCGGACGTGATTCACAAATGTTTTCTCTAAAAAAAAACATGCTGCTTTTAAGCACATTACAACAGTTACAATAATTATAACAGAGCACGTCCGGGTAAGAAAAAAATATTTTGTTTTCTTCGAAGTCGATTTTCTGCACAATTCTTGGCTGAAAGTTGTTGGTTTTTTTTCTCACCATAAGTTAGAAGTTACCAAAGTTTGTTCAATTAATAAGAAAGTATTAAATGTTTTGAACTCTAATTTTATAGATCAAATGAAAAACTGAAGAAGGAATTTACAATTTTCAAATTTATTAAACTTGCTCGTACTTGCGGCACAGTAAAACATGCTCCGGCTACCACCAAATTTTATTTTCGTCTATCTTACATCAAAAAGGCAACTTTACTGCATTATTACAATTTAGTTAAAAATATTTTTTGTTCCTTCCAAGTGTGAAAATCTGCGTGCGTATGATGGCCTTTCTGGACCCTTCTTGATTCTCATTACCTGTGGGGAAGAACGAGAACTTTCGTACTGTATTTAATGTATGCTACATTATTGTAATTTTATCAACACTTCCACCAATAGTCCGAAAGAAATATTAGTACAAGTAAATACTGGTGCTTTGGCCAATTTCCATGCCATAAAAATACTGTGTTGGCGCAACAAGCGTAGAAAGCATGGAAATCGTCCTTAACCTCCTTCCATAGTTGCAGTGAAGAACCATCCTGATTTGATCTTTCTTCCTAATCCGACATAAATACGACAAATCGCTCTAATTTAAATTATTATTCAGTTTTCTAGTGAGTTTTGAATTAAAATCTTTATTTGCAGTCATACATTCCCTCGCCGAAGATTTTCATTTCTGTTGACAATTTTCTTGTCATGGTTTCTCATTGTGGGCTAGGATTGTTACAGTTTTCTAATAGATGCAACTTATAAATATTCATATTGCAAACAATAAATGAACCAAAAAGTTTTCTTTCAAATGATGCTAAACGAAATATTAATTAAACAATATTATCGAATTGT
The DNA here is from genome assembly GCA_017312745.1 of Gryllus bimaculatus. Classification (NCBI taxonomy): domain Eukaryota; kingdom Metazoa; phylum Arthropoda; class Insecta; order Orthoptera; family Gryllidae; genus Gryllus; species Gryllus bimaculatus. The sequence continues at coordinate 4,505,122 of BOPP01000050.1, read as the reverse complement.
AAAGTTTTGTGTAGTACAATTTTAATGTTCTCACTGTCCTCTTGGCACAACGTTGAGGTGGACCACCCAGCAATCATCAAGTCTTTAGCCGTAGCCATAATTTAGTGATATTTTCGGATGCAAACAATGGACACAAAATATGGAAAAGAACACATCAAATAAATTAAACGAAGTGTACACTGTAAATTACCACAGTATTATGTTTAGTTCTGAAATCTAAGAGATGATGCATCCAATCCAGCATATGAAAAGACATACATTTTAGTAAAGAAATGTTAATAAATGTCACGAAGAACGTGAGTAGAATAAATTAGTATTTTCTTACCATGGCAAATGTGACCATCTCCAAAAAATCCCGCATTACATTGGCAGGCATAAGTGGTCTGTAAATTGAGGCAGGTAGCATTTGCATGACAGATATGTCCTTTCGTGCAGTAATCTGTACCTGTTAAGAGTGTAACATAACACCACACAACTGGAGTTAGAGCAGCAAATGTTAAAAGACATGTTAGTATATTAATCAAATTAATCACAATTGTTAACTACATTACAAGCACAATGATAGAAGCACTCTTTAGGTCTCTTATCGGCAATAAGTGTTGAAAATGGTTAAGTTGTTACATTAAGAAAAATAGCATGCATAATTCATAATCTTTACCTGGACAGAACTTGCAACACTCTCCAGGAACACTGAATTGTTCCTGCGTTGTGCATGGAAGTGGAGGACACATTGTTTCAGGATCAATTCTCTTGCAATGCATGGAACCATCTCGGCATTCACATTCCACACATTGTCGTAAATTCACAGATTCACCATGATCATACAGAACTCCTCGTAGGTAACACTGTTCTGCATAGAAGCCAAAGTACACATGATATGATACTCTTAATAAAAACGACTTTGTCCTTAAACTAGACATAGTGATTCATAAGTGTCCAAAACTGTTACATAAAGAATTTATTCTCTTGTGGTGCTCTTTCATTGCCCTACGCCGACAAAGTGTCGAGTAGGTAGTTAGAAAAGTCGTGAGAGAAAAGTCGGATAGTGTAAAATACATTTAAGAGAATGTTGTAGATCTCATTTTCGTTGAAATCCCTGATTTTTCTAAAATTACAGAAGTTTAGTTTTTTCGGCGTTGTCCTGCAATCACAATATTGAAGATGGTGTTGTTTCTGAACGAAATCTGTTTTTTAAAGGCATATCTAGAAATAAGGTCATGTACAACTTTTCGAAAATATGAAAAGATAAGTAATTTAGCATAAAATATAAGCAGTTTTTAAATGTTTATAAACATTTTTTTTAGAAAACAGTTTAAAAGTCTTTCTTTAAATCTTCTCTTGCTTTCTCTCTGATCTATTTATCAAATGTCGGTAAAAACATTGGTGCTAGTCTCCTTTTCGGCAAACTCTATATTTTCAAAAACTGCCAAAAATTAACATTTCAAAACTACAAAGTTGAAGCAGATTTTTTCTTAAACAAAACCTGTTCTACATCATATTCTCTTTAAAAATTCTTCTATTCTCTTTAAAAACGGTCATGTACAATGCTTTGTAAAAACGAGTAGGTTTTACGTAATTTGTGCTTGTAGTTAATGCAACTTATACAAAAACCTTTCTCAAAAACTGCTCCAAATTTTCTTCAATTTTTTTCCCACGGATTGAACAAGGAACGCTTAAATAAACGGCGCATTGTTGTCGAACTCTCTGAATTTCCGAAAATTGAAAATTTAGAAATAATGGAAGAAATAATATGCTGATGTAACATCACTAGTTTTAAAGCATTTTACTTTTTAAAATAAATACATTTTTATTTTTGGTCATAATTCCTCACACACTGTTTAGAGAACTTCGCATCATCTGCGTACGTCATTCAGATCTGAATAAGATACAGAAAACCGTCAACAGGATGATGGACCTTACCATACTACTTTATTGGAATCTTTATCCAATACATGAGACGTTCGAAATATGACTAGTTAATACTCAATACTGAAGTAAACATGCAAGTGTGAATATGTAAGTTTTCAGTGAGATAGATATTAGCTTCTTGTAGCAGGTGCTCTTTGACATGACTTATGTTAAAGGAATGCCTCAAATCGTTTTTTTGTTCCACTTGTAAATACATCTCATATTTCACAGTGAACTGTAGTACAACTTAGAAGCAGAAAAAATAGTGGATTTTAAGTGAACTGAAGCATTGGTTCGCGTATCAAACGACCTTTTCATACACGAAGTAACTGACAACACCAAACAACCTATCTGAAGTAAAACGTCTGAAATATGTCTTATATTTATAGTACGGAAGATAAATAGATAATGAAGTCATTATGTAAATGTTTTCCGATTACATTTTTTTCTGGACACTTAAAAAATGCGGGATACACCATTCTTCAACTGAGCCAGTTACCGCATGTTGGCCAGTACGTTATTAACGCCTATTTATATGGAAAGACATAAAGAATCAATTAAAGAATACTTCCCAAATGTTTTCTTTTTATTTCCTCGCTTAATAAGAAGATACAGTATTGCAATTGTACGACGGAAATCGGCGGTTTTTCGACGGAAAACAGGACAGAACGGAGAGACAGACAGGCAGACAGACGGACGAACGGACGGACAACCATTTTCCCGTGAATAGATTTTTCGCTATCAAGGACTCACAAAACGGATTTTGGCTACACAACGTGTTAGATTTTTTTTCTAAATTTAGCAATTGGATTTATCCTTTTTCCTCACTAGGGCCAGGCAATACGTGTTTTTCTGCCGAAAATTCTTCGTCTTTCGCGCAGCGTTACATAGCTTTCTCTCTACTCTGAATCAAGAAAGTAAAACAATTGGCGGAAACATGGGTCTGCTCGTTTGTTCGTCTTTCGTTGATCTGTGTTCTGTGGTCAACGCTCGCGTCTAAACAGTTTTACACAATTTTATCCAAAATTAATATTCCCCGATCGATCTGAATGAAGTAGAAGCCTTGGGAATTTGAAACGGCTATTTTGATTTTGGAGGGTACTTTACATAAAACCTCAACATTTTGAAAATTTTCTAAAAAAAGGATCCAATTTTTTTAATGAACTTTGTCCTCGAATAGCGTAAAGCACGCTTGAAATTATGGTGCAAGTCTTATTTTTGTTGAAGAACTTAATTTTTCAAAATTGGCAAAAGTTCAATGAATTCGTCGCTTTTCTACAATTATAATATTGAAGACAAAGATTTTATACTTCATGTAATCTTTTTTTCAAAGGCAGATCTTAAAATGGGTGTCGGAAGACAGCAATTAAGCAATCGGCGTCGGTTGCCGTCGAGGGATTTAACGGTGTCGAGCCCCTTCTAGGGTGAAAAATTGGTAAAAAGTGGTACAAAAAAAAGTTGGTGGACAATGTTTGCTAGTTAAATTTTCTTCCATCTCTCTGAAACTACTGTAATTGCAAAGCTTCAACAAATCAAAAGTATAATGTTGAAGGTAGAGATATTAGTCGTAAACAAAATCTGTTCTAAAAAATTAGGTTTTTGAAAAGGTCATGTAGAATTTTTTTCAAAACGCGTAGTTTTCACGTAATTTCTGCTTGAAGTTAATGTAATTTAATAATATTTTTTTAAATGGCTCCAAACTGTTTGTATTTTAGTTTTGAAATGTTTTGTATATTCCATTTGTAATATTCCATTTACAATTTCGACAGTTATTTTATTTGTCGAATTTTGATTTCCAACACACTCTAAGCCAGGAGTGCCCAACATTATTGCAAGGAAATGAATGCACGGGACTTCCACTTTTGAATAATAACCTTTCGTGCGCCACAATAAAAGACACTGCTTGCTACATGCAGCTCGTGGGTCGCCAGTTGGACTGCACTACTCTAAGCTATTTTTAAGAAAAACAAGATTTATTCTCTTCTTCGTTACGAGGGCGATTTTTTATGTCAAAAAATGGATAATTACCTCCGCAGAATTACAATACTTTCTCTTTACTACGAAAACGTAACAAGGCGAAGAGGCGAAAGTATACGAAGAAGCCATATTTTTGCACTTTTAGATGCGTAATAGAACTCCGTAATAATCATTTATAAATATTAAAGCATAAATTTGACAAATAGTTGTGTAATATAGACAAAATAATGAATGTGATATATAATCATTTTTAATTTATTTTGCTTTGGTATTACAAACCTTTAACAAGGAGGATGTAGGTATTGTTTGGTTCCCAGAAATAGAAGATAACAATAATTTAATTTGAGAAGGGGACTATATGTCGGTCTTTATTTTCTGATCACGCTTTTACCAGTGTTTATGTGACTTGAAGGTCATAATCAATGATTGATATTTTGTCACTATTATGTAATGTAATATCAATTGCCTGTAAATAAATTTGGCCAGAATTTAAAATTTCGATAAAACTAGCAATCAAAATGTTTTGTGAGGAAGTTCTCTTTTCACCAATCTCCGGGCATTTTCCCGTTCTTTTTCCTCATGGTTGAGGGAATCCCCGCTTCTCCAAACGTGAACGCATTTTGCGAACGGAACCTAACCTTCTTTAACTTGACCCTGTGTCTCTATAACAGATGTTATGAAATTTTTCGAAGACAAGATGTTCGCAAATGGAAGAGACCATGTAATTAAAGTCATTCGTGCGACCCATGAAAATTAACATAAAATAATTCAATCTCAATACATTACAGTCTTCTTTGAGAGACACTATATTGGAAGGAAGTCATGTTTCATGGAAAAATCGCCAAATCTATAAGTTTCTTGGCCGGAATGATGGAATTGTTTGGTGATTTGAATGAAGCACTTTTTAACAATTGCTTTTAAGATTTGAACTCTCTACATAACTTCTCAAATAACCTAAGAAGAAAAGCGTAAACAATACGACACAATCTTACAATGCAAAATACATTGTTACAAATACTTTTGGACATCAATGATTCACCTCTAATTAACAAGAAATCGGCATTATTTACCGATATAAATGATACTGAGCATTTCAGGATCAAACACACAAACACACACACAAATGTAACTTACTTGGCTTACTTATCTTAGATGGCTAATTACAAATTTATCATAAAACCGCGAAATGGTTCCACTTATAATATATTAAATATTAAAACCATTAACACAGTAGAGAGAGAAAAAAGCCAGTACTTCCAATGGGCAATCTTTTAACGCCAGTGTAATTATAACAATAAATATATAGACTATAGAGGCAATAATAAGACAGGATCAAATTTAACGAAAGCGAAATACGGATATAAAAAAGTACAGAATCGACTGTAGTTTAGTGCATGAACGTGTGGTTTCTTCAAAAGCACAAATAATTATTCACAACATGCAGTAAAAGTCCTGAATTTAGATCTATATATTATTTTGTCATGAAAATGTAAAATGCTCAGAACAAGTAACATGTGACTTGTTTCTATAATCTTTTAAAGAAATATTATTTTAAAATTTTGGATTAATAATAATTGTTCAACGATAGTTCTATAACTATAATTTCCGGAAAGTTGGAGGAGCACCAGTACACAAGTGAATTAAAAATTATTTTTTAGAAAGTAATGAAAATGTGTGTCTTTTGTTATTTAAGGTCGCATCAGCATCTAGTTCATTGGCGACCAGAGGCGTGTCTTTATTCCCAGTTTAATTCCCGAAGTTCTTTTGAACACATATTTTATGATAGTTTTTCTCCGACGAAATAAACATAAATAATATTTGAATACTCTCACAAATGATTGCTCGGGACACAATCAGATAACCTTAAAAGACTTTTATAGGAGATGCAATTGAAAGTTCAAAGAATTATATAAACCAAGTGATCAAAATAAATATACATTCAATGTATTGATGAATCAATGCATTCAATGTATATGATGCGTACTTTTTCTTTCAGACTCGGCAACAAAAAAGGGAAAGAGAATTTGTAATTTACTAAAGCAATTTGGTTTGGCATGGAAACTGCTTCTAAAATAAACGAAATGGGGATAAATATTCTAAAACCCACTTTTCAATAGCCCGTTAGGTGTCTTTTAAATGAGATAATGAAAACAGAAAGCATATAAAAAACAAATGAAGATCGTGGAACTTGAGTGCTGAATCTTTTCGTTAATTTAAAAAAGAATGCATATATTAATATAAATTAGGGCAGCCCAATTTTAGCACTCCTCTTTACACAACAGTGCTCAAGGCAAGAGGGCAGCGTTCTTGGCAAAGTACCCTGCACGACCTTCCGGTGCAGAACCTGGCGAATTAGCGTGGCGAGAGCATTGAATAAGTAGCCGTGGGGTAGTCCCGCAACAACATCGAGTGCACGTCATATTGACTTGTGTTGTGTTTTGTTCTATAGTTCCCATGCCGCATTTCGTGAAACGCATTCTGCTTTTGACTTAATTTTCTTTGAAATTTCACTTACCTGATTTCGATATCCAGGGCTTCAGATGACAAGTTATGTCCTTTCATGATAATTCTTTTGTTTGCAATGTGACGAGTACTACATTATTTATTAATTTGCATTTTTGCATCTTTAAAGTTTTATTTTATTAATTATTAATTTTAAAACAGAAGTGCATTATATTAGTGGTAGCATGCCAAAGTAAGAAGTACACACTTGTAAGACAAATATTTAAGAACCTTTTCATCCCGACAGCAAAGGTGCATTAATCTAAGCGCAAACTGGGCTCCTCCACTACAAATAAAATTATGCGCACCAGTTTGATGCATTATATATAATGATGAAATGTCGAAATGTAAAAATGCAGATCCATAGATACGTGTAAGAACTTGTATATATTTAAAATACTTACTCAGACAGCTAGGACAACATTCACCGGGGTTGAAAACAGGATTCTTACAGTTAATGCTCGGACACTGTACAGGCCGACACTGAATTTCGCCATGCTATGAATAAGACAAAGACAAACATTAAGAGAGCATACAAATATATTGAACATTTTCGCTCCATAATATTTATCATTCACATTTTTAAAGAAATTAATATTTTTCTTGCCATTGTTGGTTGTCAGTACAAGACAAGTTTGACCATGACCCACAAAACCATGACCAGAGCAATGGCCATTCAATAGATCTGAGACTTAGACCAAGAGCTCGATATTTGCTGTGTTATTTAGTATTATTTTATTATTATTATTATTATTATTATTATTATTATTATAGCACGTAATAATCAGAGAATTATAAAATATTTTCATTGTTCAAAAACGTTCCTTGATTGAGTTATTTACTTCAGTATATCATTTTGTTTCCAAGAAGGTAATTTATGACTATTTTATAACTTGATAAGGTGACAGTTTAGCTATTTTCATAACGACAATAGTATTGTAGAGTTGATCAAAATTCATACTATTAATTTTTGTTTTATACGTCAAATAGTTGGAAATTAAATGAACTTTTATGAGCATTAAACATTCAGTAATCAATTTCGAGAAAACCATTTATGTCATGTGATAATTAACTATTTGAAAATGGCATTTAGCAAACAAACATATAGAAATATATTCATTAACATTTTCAGTACAAATAACCACGATTGCATCCGTGGCCCAAAGAGAAGTCGCTTGACTTTCACCAACGAGGTCTCGGTTTGATTCCGATCGATTATCGGACGATCTCATGTGAAATATGTTCACAAAAAACGAGTTTTCTTTCTGCACAGGGGCTAGCCCGATCCATGCGAAGCGTCCTAAAACCTACCCCTATCCTAATTCCCTCCCAGTTCTCGCAGCTGGGTAGTGCCGCAGGAGCGGAATGTAAGAGGCGCGTACGCGGGGACGCTACCTGGCAGTCCTCTTGACTATCGACTTGACAATGTCAGTGGAGGATTACTCCTGAGCGACTTGACTATATGTGTGTTAATGGAGGATTACTCAGCAACAGCACTCAATGCTCTTCTAAGGTCTGGAAGTCGCGGTGCGCCTACAACAACTAGAGTCTAAGAGACCCATCACTTTCTCTAAAGTATGGAGAAAATACAGAGTTCTTTTAGTATACGGATCGGATATTTAATTATCTTCAATTTCATTATTTATCATCTTCAAATTTCAGATATTTTGATTGACACGTTTGACATGTCGAATTATCTGGCTAAACCCAGGTAGAGAATTTACACGAATAAAACTAACTCTTCATTTTGTTCCCCCAGAATGTGTATCCTCGCATGAATCATGGTATAAGCAATTTTCTTCTGCTAGTCTCCGTCATATGACTGAATGTGCATGAGGAATGTGCCTTAAAATATCGGCAAGAATGATTATACTTCCAGAAGGCAAAATAAAGAATAACTCCGACAATGACATGAGTTTGACCAATTAAATGAGATTGACAATATTTTATCCCTAGAAAGTGAAGAGAATGATATAAATTACAGTATTTGGATATATTTTGAGATATTTGTGAAGGAAACGCCTAAGATTCCTGATAAAAAAGGCAACCCGCAACATATATAATTATCTCAAAAATAAATTTATTTTCAAAAATTAGAAGCGGTAACATCTAAGAGAATCTAGATTTAGTTTGAACTCTTGAAATAAACAACACTGAAATTCTCGTAATGCAACCTAATTATGTATGAGTGTAAGCGAATAATTAGTATCTACCATTGCGTTCTAATCGTCTGTTGGTTGATGGTACAACTTTGTGCACTTTTCAGCCTTAAGATGACATATTTCATTTTGCTTATGGTAATATACTACCACGTGTTTGATTGGCTAATATATACCTGGCTACACTGACCGTTTGTACCAAACAAGAAGAGGCTTTCGTAATTCGTTTTTTGTGATTTGAATATGTACCAAAAGCTGAAATTCTTAGCAGACTTTCAGCACAATGTAAGTGCAATGTTTTTAATTGACCAAGATATTACCAGTATATTGAACCTTTCAAACAAGCATTCAGGATGAGAGAAGAGAAAGATGCCCAGCTTATTGCACTACTGACCCCGATATTGAGCACGTTCAGGCCGTAATTCTCAATAATCGATGAGGGTCTATTGATAAAGTGGCAAACCACATGGACGTTAGTCACGTTCTGTTTATGTGAACGCCGAGATGAATTGGTGGTAGGCATTATTTTGTTGCTCAACAACGCGCATCCAGAAACCGCCGCCCAAGCACTTGAAACCAGCATGACACATCAAAATTCGAGGTGTCATAGCTTTGCGGATACAATTCCAATATTGTAACGTATACTTACTATCAGTTTTGTCTCCTTAAGGATGCTTTAAGATGTCAAATATTTACCTCTAACTTACAGATGAGAACGCAGTGCATATATATATATATAATTTGGCGAACAGCGATTGCACCAAAAATTCTGACAGTCTACAATTCAGACGGTCTACAATCGGACCCAATCGCAGGACAGCAGGCGATACAGAACTACCGTAATTTGCACCCTAATTTCAATAATTACCAGACGCTTTCGTTCATTTGTCTCTGAAATAATTAGCGACCTTGCGATCGCGCCCGATTTTAAACGGTCAGCGCCTTAAACCCTCTGAATTCGGGTGCTCTCACTGTTCACAAATGATGCAAACGATCTCTCGCTTCTACAACAGCCATTCGAGTCTTGCAAATGCGCGTGCAGTTGTGCTGATATACAGGTTGCGACGAAATTGAAAAATTACAAAAAATCACGTTCTATAGGAACCTATGCATCTGAGGCCAAAATACGAGGGCTGTTCAAAAAGTAATGATAATAGGGACCCTGAGGGAACATGTGTCGTGAAGGGTGGCGGCACTGAATACCATCGTACAAACTATTCGTCTAGCCAACAATACTGTTAGTTTTAAGGTCACCGGTGTAGTGAGTAAACGTATGTAGTAGCGATTCACGTAACGTATGTTAAATATTCGCCTTCCAAGAGCGGCATGAATAAAAAGTTAACCGGAAAGATGCATCTGAGTTATTGATTAAGGTGTACGGTGAAGATGTTAAGAAGCAGGTGAGCTGCAAGTGGTATAAAGCGATTAAACGGTAGAGAGCGCATCGCCGACGAGCCGCGCGAGGGGCGACCTTCAACGTCTCGCACCGAGTTTCTACAGAATACAGCTGCCGCTATTCTTCGCAAAGATCGACAAATGATCATTAGAGAGCTTTCTGCAGTTTGACATTTCAATCGGCAGCGCATTTTCAATTGTGTCTACGTCGTCAGTGTCAATGTTGCGCAGGTAGCGTCAGTTCCACGTGAGACAACGTGTGAGGAGGCGGAAATGGAGATGCTTTCTGCAGAAGAGTATTGAGATATGTTCCTGATTCTGGGGAAATGTCGCGGCAATGCCAACTCTCCGGCATCCGACGTGTTGCGGCGCCTCGATGTCCGATTGCGTGCATCGGGAAATGTGCTTTCGCGACCATGTGCCGAGGACGGCAGGCCGCGCCTTCGCACTGGCCCTACCGAAGTGGCCGAATTGCAAGCAGCGGAGAACGAGCTCACGAGAAGTGCGTCAGTCGACGAGCAAGACTTCGTCGCAGGAGTACACGCGGCTATGGCCGTCCTGACTGGCGAAACGCTGGGGCGTGGGGAGCGAACATTGCGACGCGTGCCTAGTTACGTTGGCATAAACGCGGTGACATTTTTAAACACGTTCTCCAAAAATTGCATTTAAGACGGCAATATAGGTGGTGGTCGTGTGCCATGAGTTGTGTTATTTCACTGCCTTCGAACCTTTTCTCGTTGCTCTCCACTTCCTTCGCGAAGTTTGCGCTTTTCATCCGTCAAGTGACGCCGTTCACCGGTGGAGCTTTTGCCAAAACAAAAGACGATAGTTTCCACGTTGTTGACCACAAAACTGATAATGCTTGTAATTGCTTACTGCGCAATTGTTTTCGAATAGACGACATCGTACTGGTGAGAGAATATTGTTTTTTCGCAAACTAACCATAGGTGAGTTCGCGCGGTGTATACTAAGGCGCGCATTTCAATTTTGTATTACTCGGAAATCAGCGTGTTGAAATGTGTAACATTGGGTGTCATCCATTTTTCTCGATCACCGTGGTACTTTCCTTTCGATTATAGTGATATTAAAGGACACCTGTTTACGTCTTGAAGGCATGAGTCAGCCGTACGTACCACGCAGCTACATTTTACGGGTGAAATTCATTCCTGAAGGAACTTGACTCCTACTTTACTCAAGAAATACATTAGGACATTAGGAAATACATTAGGACAGCTTTTCACTGTAAAGGTTTCGTTTAGAAAATGTATTAGGAATGAGTTGATGCAAAAGTAATGTTTTTGTAAAGAATCTAAAAAGACCAAAAGGTGCGAAATAGTTCTAAAGATAAGGAGAAATTGAAATATGAGTGCTCTGTATGGCTTGTTGAGGAACGTGGAAATAATAATTACTGCAACAAGAGTTCAATAAAGAAACGAAGTAAACCGACGGCTCTTAAAGATATTTCTGTTTGCCGATGAGCTGAGGTTTATTAGCGCTAATGTTTTATACGCTTTTTACAACACTTTTTATCACTTTCACTGCTGAAAAACTGGGATTTCCACCAATCGCCGGTTCTTATCTTTGTCATTACAGAGTTGCGAACTTTTGAATTCTACTCACTGAATTACAGGAAAATTGAAAGAAGCGCTAATTCATCTAACCGCTAGCGAGCTGTTGGGTGTGCGCGAAACCTCTTGCTAACAATATAGGCAACGCTCAAAATACATTTTTAATTTTCTCTAAATTAATACCTTTTTTGAAATAAGGGATAACAACTCCCACTGAACACTCCTCAAAACGCGATACTGACTTATCCAATTGTAAACGGTCAGTAATTCTGAGCACTTTTTGGGAAGAAATAAGTAAGGGAGGTACACAGCCAAATGCATCCCTTATGTTCGCGCGGATAGGTAAAATTTGTTTAAAAATAGTTTTAAGTAAATATGTAAAAACGTGTCTCAGAATAAATATTACAAACTTATAGTGCTTGTAGAGGGGCAGAAGATAACAGATAACATATTCGTATTGCCAAAAAACGGGTGGTCGGAAATGAACAGTAACGTAACTTACCCGGGGCATTTCCCTGATTGTTTGGAAACTACTCATGCGCTAGTGTTCTGTAGGTAAGCGAATAACTTTCTTTTGTCAATATGTGACCTGATAATTTGATGCACAAATTCGTCCCTCATTGCGTTTCGATTTAGTAAAATTTCGTATTATCATCTTCTTATTGCGACACTGCTGCCACAAATCCTGGTACTCACAACAACCTCACGCCATAGCTTTGGTATTGGCACCTCCGAGTATGGCTGTCCGGTTTAGTTCGTGTAACTAGTGGTGCTCCAACAGCACGTACTTTCTCACATAATTTGTAACGGCAACACATTCATACTATTTCATAAACACACAAAAGACTTTCCAATCAGCAAATATATATATATATATATATATATATATATATATATATATATATATATTCTGCGCGCCGGCATTTGAACTCAGGATCATTGAGTTAACATGCTACTCATACCTCGACATTACCAGCCTCACGGCTAAACACACCTTTGAAGAAGTGATTTATTTATGGGCAGTCGGTTCTGAGGGAAATGAGTTGATGCGATAGCATGAACTCAGTTACGTCTGGACGCGTTCGTCCACAAGTTTCCAATATCGTGCAAAAAATAATGGAGATCAAAACTTGATGTTTGTCACATTTCAAAAAACATCATTTTAATCAGAAAGGTAAATACTAAACTCTGAAATTAATAAAATGAGCAGCGTAACATCTAAAATCTGAATCTAATCTTTCCAGGATGAAACTAAATATGAAACTAATGACCATAGCAGTCGAGACGTCCACACGTGTACTTCCACAATTAGTTGCTAAGAATTAGAAGTTATCAATGCTAAGAATGAATGAAAAAATAGTACGTTATCTCTATATTTTTAATAGATGAAAGACGTTCTTTTTTGGTACTATTACATACTTCGATGAAAGTGCTCATGCTCAAAGATTATGCTTTTAACATAGAAGTACATATGAGGCATGCACCAAACGTGGCACAGCAGATAATTACAAGTGGATTCCGTGGTGGTAGCGGATATCTTGTGGTAATCCATGGTATTGTAAAGGAAATAATCTCCACAAAGTTTTAATAATTTTATTAACAATTTTCCAGAGTTAACTTTCGGGATGGGAACACTTTTTCCCGAAAGTTAACTCTGGAAAATTGTTAATAAAATTATTAAAACTTTGTGGAGATTATTTCCTTTACAATACCAATTACAAGTGGATTGTTGTACAGGGGTCCAAAATATTCCACTATTCTACGAATGAGACAATATCCACCCATAAGAACATTCGACGAGTCTTTGTATCCGAAAGATCAGTATATAATATTCACCTCACACTTTTGATCAATACCATTGGCATCGTCTACCTTCGCTCCAAAATTTATTTTATTTCGATTCCTTCTTTCAGATGCAACTAGCTTTTAAGGTAATTTCCAATAATTTGTTATGATATTTGACTGGACATTAACTGTTATCACTCTAGTCGATATCGCATTTTAGATAGTTTAACGTTGCAGATTAATACGGAAATATTTTGCTTTAAAGTATCTTACACATCTTCATTCGCTTGTAGAAAAATTCAAAAGGATTGACCGTGATGTGCTTTTGAAAGTGTTGATATAAGTGTACGAGCAAAGTGTAAGTAGATTAATGTTACATCTTATGTAGGTCGAGATCACATGACCTTTTCCATTTTAAACTTCCCCATAGTTATGTTGAATTATTTCAGCCTGTGTGTTTTCTTGTATTAACTGCATCATTATCCTGGTTTTATGGCGTGAGGCGCAGCCCAAAATAGTAACTCCGGGGCAACCTAAAGGGAAAGCGCTTCAACCTCGGGCCACGGAAGGCCCTATCATCTATATTTACTTACCTTACCAGGGACTAAGTTACCAAGTGTAAAAGAGAAAGTACTGAAATGCTGCGGCAAAAATAACTTTTTGTCAAAAAACTCGTATTGTGGAATCCTGCTAAAGAAAATGGATAAATATTATTCCTACATTTAGTAAATTACTTCCTCTAACACGTTGATTGTTGTGATTTCTTGATTGTTGTTTTGTGATTTCTTGATTCCGAAAAATTGGTTGACGACAAAGCATCAGTCCCCGCGTTTGTCTGTACTCAATGCAAGCGCCTAATATGTGGAAACGAATTTATCCAAAATACGTACTCCCTGTCGATCTGGCCGAAATGAAGGCCAGGCTTCAACAGTTTCAAAATTTTCTAAACATGTCTCCAAATTTTATTAATAAACTTCTGTCTGGGATAGCGTCGCTTTAAGAAATGGCGCAGATCCCATTTTCGTTGAAATTTCTGAATTTTTGAAAATTTCAAAAGCTCAAAAGTTTTCAGTGTATTCCAAGAACTATAATATTGAAGATAGTTATTAGATTGTCAATGAAATCTGTTCTTTGAAGACATATCTTGAAATAAGAATACATATTCTTCCGAAAATATGAATAGTGTTTGCGTAATTTACTTAAGTATAGGCAATTTTAAAACAATGATTTTCTCAAAATCGGCTACAATTCTTTTACATTATTCCTCAAATAAAAATCGGATAAAGACGCTAAAAATTAAACAAGTCCCACTTTTGGCAACCTCTCTGCATTTTTTTAAAATTACAAAAAATTAACATTGCAAAAGTACAATTTTGATTATTGACATTTTTACAGCTTTAGGAAAGTTATAAAGAACATACGGGCCTTTCTGATTTTCAAGTATTCTTTGGTATGTTCCAGGAAAACAATTAGAGGGACAATTGGGAGGAAGAAACTTTATATAGTAACAGGATATATCCATTTTTTGGAAAACACGACTTCACAATACGAGATTTTTTCTATTGAAAATTTCTTCGTAAATACGTAGAAAGGCGAGACAGTAAAAAGAAAAAGTACACTCTTAGGGTGATGAGAATCTGTCGGGTTTTTCTGAATTTTCGAGTTTTCATGAATTATAGCTTTATTTTAAGTAATCAAGGGAAGTTATTTCAAAGAAAATATTTATTAAATTATTCTCGGTAAAAAAATTCTGAAGGATTATGAAGAATAGTAGCGATTAGTAAAGAACCTGAAAAAACGCACGCGAATATCAGTTCAATCACATTTATATATGGCAAGCTCCCCAATATGACGGAGGCATGAACCAGGTGCTGTTAGATGAGTTTCAGTCATTTCATTTCCTAAATAATAAAAGTGACTGGCGTTTACAGCTGGGCGTAAACAGTATATTTCTTCGTGTGGGCACGTTACAAGCAACTCAGCTGATTCGAGTTCTGAACTTAAGTACTGGTCTGGAGCAATAAATGTCTCTCATTCTCTACGACAACAAAGCCACGCGGATAAGAACCCGTTTTTAACGCGTCAGGATACCAAACTTGACCCGAGTCACACCGCGTATTACTAACATCAGAAATACACGGAGTTGCACTGGGAATGATTGTACGCACTCGATATCACTCTGCAGCCCGACTGAGAAAGAATCACATGGAGATAGAAAAATAGTAACCTACGTGCAAAGTACGCGAATCACCTCGCGCACGCGTTGCGTACACTATTGTTTAACACGCAGTATGCGAAATATATTTCGCACACGGTTGCTATTGTTTTGCACGCTATTAGTAAGAACAAAACAATAGGTCATTCGCAAATGGAAAACAATCAACGAGAAACAGTTTTTCGCTTATGGCGTGTTAAACAACTTTGGTAATCTTGCGGTGGTGTAGGGTGAAGGTAAGGTAGATACTACCCACCCTTGGAAAAATATACTAAGAAAATATAAATAGACATTTCATATAGTATATATATATATATATATATATATATATATATATATATATATATATATATATATATATATATATATATATAATGTTCTATACTGAACAATTTCCTTTATTTTTGCGCATATTTTATAGAGCAATATTCTCCCTCCTTTTTGAGCTCCAATTAATTTTCCAAGTATTTAAATGAAAGACTAATTAATACACACTGTAACCTCCATAACAAGAACGTCAAAATCATGAATTTTTGACATATCAAAGGAAATTTTTCAGTATCTGCAGTGGTACCATACAGATTTACAATGCAATGAAGTCACAATAAATCATTTTATAACACAAATTTCTGGATGACAACCAAGGTTCTATGTTATACAAGACTTAAACATTTTATTGATAACTCTTAAGAAATATTTAATTGAGCACTTTGGGAGAGCGTGTCTGTCCATTTTTCTCGAGCATCGTCATTGTTTGGTTTCCTCCCCCTGCAAATATTGCCCTTTCCTTGTCCTTGCCTTTCCCCTGCTCAGACAACTCCCGTCGAAGAACGCGGTGAGGTCTGCGGCGGTCTGGAAAGGGACGCAATGAAGATACTAAGGTGCCGGGAAATTCAGTTAGACAAGCGGCGGTAAAAACAGGTCGACCAGTGGACAGAATATGAAATATTATAATTTCACCTACAATTTGAGATTATGAACATCTCCGGACACGCTCGTGTATGTACCCAGAAAAACCGAACTCCTAAAGATATAATAAGCGCCGAGTCATCTTGTTTTGTAGATTACGACATGGGGAATCCGAGGTTTTAGATTCTAAATGCCTCATCACGCATCGTTTTAGCGTTATGCACGATTGTTGAGTTAGATTATATACCGCTATGTGGGCGATTTAGATGTCTTTTTTTAACAAATTTTTAATAGTTGTTAAGTGCACAGCGTAAAGGCAGCGGTACGACTCCAATGTTTATACAGTGCACGTGCACTTCGTCACCTCTCCGTGAAATTCTCTTTCGTTTGACAGTTCATTTGTTTTTTGTATTTATAGTAATTAAAAATTAAACAAAATGAGAATAAATTTGGTATTTTTATGGAGTTATGTCCAAGAAGAATAATGCAATGAAACTACAATAATACATGATATTAATGCTTACCACACAGGAACATATATCACAATCCTCCTGCCATGTAGCACCATCTGCATGAACAGAACCATTCACTCTGCAGGATTTTTGACAGTCACAGTCTTCTACTTTACTAATACGCCCTTCCGCAGCTTCTAACTGAAATTGAAATAAAACTACATATTATATGTCATTAATCACCAAGAAAAAAGTTTCAAGTTGAGAATTAAAAAAGAAACAAGAATGACAAACTTAATAAATGATACTCACTCGTTTAGAAAGTTCCCGGAGGTTTTTTGTTAATTGCTCAACAGTATTTTGTAAAAGAGAAAATTGCCCACATGTTGGACAACTTGAATCAAGTAACGGACATTGCTTCAAGTAGCCATGAGGACCCATTATAAGACGAACATCCTCCAAAGCACCCTGTTAGAAGTAATAAGGCGTAATGAAAATTACATTTTTATTACATTTGTTAAGATTTTGATAAAATGTATTGAGAACTACTTTAAAACTGAAAACATATTACTAAGTTAAAACTACACGTTAGAAGTAATGAGTAATGAAGCACTAAAAGGAGATCAAGAATTCTTCAGCAGCATTATGGGACCAGAAAACATGTGAAACATAAAAAAAAACTACAATTCTCGTATCAAATAATTTGATAAATCTATTATCCTACCCACACTAACTTATGCTTGCCCAGTGTGGGGAAACGCTGCTTCCACCACCATACAAAAAATGCAAATTGTCCAAAATAAAGTCCTCAGAAAATCAATTAAAGCTCCATGGTTTATACCTAACCAACAAATTCACAGAGAACTCCAAATGGAAACAGTGCTCGAACACATTAAAAAAGTAGCAAATAATTTCTATTCTTCCCTTCCTTCATCTCATTCCGCCCTGAAATTTCACCTAGGTCGAACAGCAAACATCCCAAGCCGAATCAAATCCAAATTTCCCAAAGACATGCTTAAACCTCCCTAAACCAATAATATCATCCCGTATCTAAATAGAATCTTTCACGTTCCCTTCCTATTGCTCGATAGGGCAATCCTAACAACCTACCCCCCTCTCAAAAAAAAAATCAAAAATAAATCCCAGCTGCTTCTACAAGCAAACCAACGAATTAAACGAGTCAGAGTATCTAATCTCAATTTGTCAGGAATGTCCAAATCCCAAAATGTCAGTATGTAAAGCCGAAACCCCTCGAAAGACCTTTGGTCGAACGAGAAGAAATAAATTTAAACAAATTAAAAAAATAATTTGAGTCCAGTGCCGTCTTTATTTACCCTAGAACAGAGACAGAGTCTCAGACATTTTGGTCATGTGACCGTTTGGAAGACACGTGCCTTCCATGAAACTCGAACCAAGTTTGTAAGCTGTAACTTTTAGTCTATAACATCAATTTTTTCAGGCATCTTAGTATTTTATTGTTTTGCATAACGTAGTGATTTGGGAAATAAAAATAAAACATTTAAAATATGCAGATTTTTTAAAAATAGTCCATTAAATAACCCTTTTAAAAAAATAAAACATGTCAGTTTTGCAAGTAATGTGATTAATGAAATTGTTTCATTTTATTTCTTAAAATTGCGTTAAAATTACTACATGTCCGACAGCTAAAGGTATTAGTCTGAAGCAGCATCCATCTTTGTGTTTGTAGGAGTAAACAGCAAAGCTTTGTAGGAATAAGTTGCAACACATCTGTTAATGGATGCGAAAGGGAAAAGATATCGGAAAACCTATTCGTCTATTAACCGGTATTCATCTGTCAGGGCTGCCCAAAATTAATTTAATGGTATGTGATCAAATTCCATTTTTGAACTAAATGAAACCTTAAATTCGAAAAGATGTTCATATTCTGTATCGTATTTCTGTGAGGTTCTTTTAGAAAGAAACATTTGTTTATATTCATTGTATGCTTCTCTATGTCCGAAAAGTACATAGCTAGAGATTCGACGAAGTGCGCTTACTTCTCAGAAATGTTTTACTTGTTCGTCGTGTTTGATTAACAATCAATTTTTTGCCTAAAAATTTGGCCGAATGAAAAAAATTATTTAAATATTCCTTCATTTACAAGTTGTCTTTTTAAGTTGATGTTGTTTTGCCACTCTCGGAGTTCATGATTGTACATTGTCCTTGCAAAAATATAGAAACTTCTCTAATCTTATTGAATATGTCCGCGAAAAAATGCATATAAGCCACTGTTGATTGCGAATAGAATTAGCATTTGTGTTAGATATGGTTGTATATCCTATTAAAATACCAGAAGCTCATCGCAAAGTTCAATAAATCGGATAAGAATTTTCCCATTTCAGTACCATAATACCTCCGTGCAAGAAGATTGACAGTGGCTTCTTATTTATTTAACGTTTTCGGAAAACCCCTTGATTGAGAAGTCGAGTTTTTATATAATTAGCATTTTCGACAAGGAATAATAATAACTGCATAGCTGATCGCAATAAATATAGGCGTGCGAACGGGAGGAGAACTGGACCCCTTGACAATTTTGGAAAGGGAACTATAAAATATTTTATTTTCGTAAATATGTTCAATTCCTTATATTCTTATTTTTTAAGATGACAATTCAGGGAACTGATACACGAGTGGGGAAGAAGCTTTCCATAGCATCTGGCAACCCCATAAAGGGTTCAACATAAAATCAATTGGTTTTATTAGTTTAATCATTAAACTTATAATTTCAATCTCCTTGTAGTCTGTTTTATTAAATTTCTTATGTTAATTAGTCTTATGTAAAAAAGGTTCAATGGAAAAGGGGGCCTAAATGGAAGGAAAGAAAGAAGGAAGGAAGGAAGCGAAGGAAGGAATGAAGAATACTTTGAACTGAATTGAAAGGAGTAGGGGCGCGTTTAGTAATAATTCGGGAAAGGATTGTATGCCCTAGAAATTTAAAATATGCCTTTCAAAATATGTATTTATAACCTAAAAATTCTGAAGTATGCACTTTAATAGGCTATAAATATTAACAATATTTCTTTTCCTGTATAAACCTTTCTTGATAAAATTGAAAAGAAGAATGCTTGGAAAATTTAGATATATTTTTGTGCAAATATAATATAAGCTACTTAACTTCGCAGGAGAAATAATTGAAATAAATATGCTCTTTAGTGAAGTACATTGTATGAACTGTTGTATTTCTTCCGTCTGGTTTAAAAAATGTTATATCGAGAAATATCTTACAATTGTACATGTATTTTATCATCTATAGAAAAAAGTCATCTGCGACAAGCTCTTTGTAATCAATTAAAGCTCACAAATAAATGCTACAAATTTCTGGGGCATATAGAAATTCCAACCAAATGTTAAGAAATTTAGCTCTGCCCTGAAGCAATAGACACGAAGTATTCAAAAATAATAAAAATCCTCTTTCTAGTAAGGATACTTTTAACATCCAGAACGTAGCCAGAAAAGCCAAGAGTTTCTTGCAAGCGTATGAAGAACACACTAAGACCTTTTAATCTAAAAAAACAAAAACAAAAAAATCGATCGTACAGTAAATCATCGCTCTAAATATTTTGTCTTATAACACTCTGTAAAAAGTTTGTAAGTATTAACAAACGTATATTTTTGTGTGATTGAGAGCTGATGATTTGGCAAGTAGAATGCAAAGAAATTGGCAACCATGACAATAATTTTGGATCAGCAATGTGGCTATTTTAACGAGATCAAATAGACGAAATGCGAATGTAATATGAAGATACAATTTCAGAGATTCAGTGTAGTGAAAAAAGTGGTTTACCGACGCCTAATATCTAAAGTCATGAATTCAGAGATCTTAATAATAATAATAATAATAATAATAATAATAATAATAATAATAATAATAATAATAATAATAATGGCAGCTGCGCTACGAATATATAATCTGTAATGATGGTGATGAACCAGGAATGTATGCAACAATACTGAGGAAATTTTAAAGCTCAAATTGGAAGTTGGTTTCGTACACGTCGACTCTCCGAATTAAGCCGCTGATTTGGTACCCGCTGTAACTGCCTTGACATTCCGAGAGAGCTCGTTTTGCAAGCCTTGCAAGTTTTGAAAGTAATATTTTAAAGCATCATATACTGTATTATTTCTAATGAGATTCCTTTTCCAGACGAAATACTGAATGATTTAAGAAAAGTATGCGATAATTTTAATGGCATTCTACAGACTAAGCGTAAATTTGAGAAAAATTGTATTGTTGCCCATCCTCAATTGGTAATTAACATTTAAATTATAACGCGAGAAGCGTGAAGCAAACGAATGCGTGGGTTTTTAGAGGCCAGAGAAGACGAGAAGATTAAAGGCGATATATGAAATGCAGAGCAAGAGAATAAAAGATGGAGAAAGGAGAACATAAGGAACTTCTGTGCATGCTCGTACAGGACGTAGACTGATCGACGTTGATGGGCAAAAGAAGTTGAGTTGGCTGATTTATTCACTTGTGAAAATGATTCGAGATCGATGATTAACACAAAAGTTGTGTTGTGTGTTTATTCATGCTGGAAGAATAAATCTAATACTCATAGGATGTCTGAATATTTTGGTTTGCTGAACAATTTTGTTTTCAACATTTGTCAGATTATTCATGGAGCAAATATTTAAGGATAGGAATATTTAAAGAATATTTCAGCCCAAATAGCAAGAAGGTTTAAATATCGTAGTCTACAACTGAATGTAATGACGAGAAAAATAATATTTGGAAGAATAATATTAATAGAGTATTTCTCAAATAATAACAGGAATAATACTCAAGTGAATGTTACATATACTTTCAAACATCGTGCTTCTATAGGTATACCAAATATTTGTACCGTGTATTAAA
Organism: Gryllus bimaculatus; assembly: GCA_017312745.1. Classification (NCBI taxonomy): domain Eukaryota; kingdom Metazoa; phylum Arthropoda; class Insecta; order Orthoptera; family Gryllidae; genus Gryllus; species Gryllus bimaculatus. The sequence continues at coordinate 4,483,376 of BOPP01000050.1, read as the reverse complement.
GAAAATGTATTTATTAATAATGTTTATTTTATATTCAATTGATTGTTGAGTCATTCCGATGTCTGACTAGCGCGAAGTTAGAGCATACGCAACATCGCCGCGTAACGATTTGTCCCTGAGAAGAATATGGAAACAATCTCCAGCTATATTGGCAAGTCTCCAACTTTCGATTGCGAACAACGATAAAACTCATTTTGTACTGGATAAACTGGCACTGCGCCTAAAATAAATATTCAGCTCGTCCCAAGATTTCAATAATGCATGTTTCGTTCGTTGTGTTTCTCGGTGCTACTTAGTGGATCTATTTAACAATTATTATATCCACGAACTATTTAAATACTTAACCCGAAACTCAGTAAATTGGGGCACAAAGTCGAATCTTAGTAAAAAGAAAAAGTATGATACAGAAGAAGCCATGGACCTCAGCGACGAGCTATGAGGGACGAAAGAGCTGGAAGAATTCCCTATTGAAGCGAGGCCAGTAGCAAGGGAAACCTACAAAGACATCGAGCTCGGCCAGCAGCGAAGCAGTGGGCGAAGTTCAGAAACAGATAGCGGTTCAAGGGATGTACGAGTAATTTTGCTGCAAGCACAAGACGCATTGAGGGTTATTGCACCGAGTTATTTTTATTTTTTATTAATTTGTTGCGTCTACATAGACGCAACGCGTCTCCAAGCCCTTTGGGAGCTTGTTAAGCGCTTCGCGCTTTTTGGAATAGGCATCCATTAATTTCTGCGCGGGAGTAATCTTCCATTATTTCTTAACTTTGTCCGTCACGTCTCGTCTCAGTCAGTTGTCAAAAGCACCGCCAGGTAGCATCTCCGCGTATGCATCTCTCTTACGCGCTCCTGCGTCACTACCCAGCGGCCAGAATACGGAAGGAGTTAGGATTGGGATAAGGTTTAGGACACTTCACAGGGGTTGGACTAGTCCTTGTGATGCAGCCAAACTCGTTTTGTCGGAACAAATTTCACAGTTCGCTGATGAAGAAAGTGTTACGAACCATATTAGAAATATATATATATATATATATATATATATATATATATATATATATATATATATATATATTCTTGTGCTTTACTTATTTATTCAGCCATTTGTTATATAAATCTATAATGTGAAATGCATTAACAAGTCTCTGAAAACAATTCCCGCTTACGAACGAATAGTTCTTTCTACATGTTTGAATCTTTAATTTTTATACCTCCTTTTCTGAACGTACAAGTAGCAAGTTAATGCAGTTTTTCACTCTTACATAAACAATTACTACACAACAAACAATTACAAACAACACAACTGTTTCTAAATCAAAATCATTAAGGTAAAAATGTTTAATTTTACTCAATCGACAATTGTAAATGTGACTGATGTATTATTTCATTTTAACGGACCTTTTATTTGCGTAAGTATATGAAGTGGAAATTAATATCGCTTTAGGGGCAATTACTATCACATGACTTCTCCAAAAGACTGTCATGTACCTGGTATCTAATTACTTCTTTTCAGCGTTTTGTACACCCTTACTTTTAGATCTCGCTCAGTTGCTCTGGACGTAGTGCCCGCGAACTCAAGCTGATACGAATAGTTACCTTGCTCGCGACCTTAACGTGGCTTGGAGTAAAGGGGGATATAACATATACAGTACAGCTAGAAAACAAAACATATAACAATAGATATCATAATCAGCTCCGTAAGACGTTCAAAAAGTATATTAGCAAAAAGATAGAATGTAAAGCTTTACATTATAGAATATATTTGCGTGCAGATCCATAGCAGTCACCATAATCCGAGCAGCAGACGCCATCAGTTCCAACGACAAGGAAGTTGCAACGGTCAGTGGCTAGTGGGGGAGTGTCGCCCCGTGGGAGGTCAGCTTGGAAATCGCGCCGTGCGCGGCTCTATCAGAAGGAGAGGGTTTCGTTACAGAAGAACCCGCCATCCAGGCAGGGAGTAAAGACCACCTCTTAAGAGAAGACGACAGCACGTCTGCAGGGAAGGGAGGTCATCCTCCGCCTCCGACGAATAGGAGTGTGGATAAGCGATTGCAACATTGCAGCGCGTCATCCTAAAGCGGCTCATCGCCTTGTATCTGTGTAATGTATTTAGTTTGCGTCTGAAGACTTTCTGTAGTGCATTCTCCTGATTAATGGGTACTGTGTCTTTTAATACTGAACTTAATTTGTTTAAATTGGAAGAAATAACACCTGTCTTTCTGGCTGACGGTCTACCAATTGTAAATATTCGAAAATAAACGTTGTTGTAGAATTGTTGACCTTGTCTAAATACAAAGCGACATAAACATGCATAATATTACTGAATCAATAAAAAAGCAGAAAAGGGTAGAGGGAATGTCGAGTGTTTATTTACCAGACAAATTACTTAAACATTAAAATTAGTTCCTTTAAAATGTGATATATTATTAGAAAAGTCATAGAAAAAATGCTGGATCAATTTAAAGAAAACGGAAAGATACAAAGTCCTTTACACTAATCACATTTAATCATTGGAAAAATTACTACTATTTACAAAATTGAGTTCTCTGTAGCAATTCTTCTCCTAATCCTCTTCCTGCGCCTTTCTTATTCGCTCCAAATTTATCCAATCCAACATACGAATGACAAAGAATACAATTAATTAACTATGATACTCCTTACTGGGAAAGCAAAACCAATAGTGCATTTTTTGGGTTTATCAATCTTCCGAAACTCATCCTCACCCAATGCACGACAAAGAAAAGTAGTGGTGCTTCAGAATGAGACAGACTTTCCCCTATTAGTTTTATTTTTCTTTGATCTCGGCTTTCTACACGCACTTCCCACATACTATTCTATCACCTCCCAAAGTAATTTTTTTAAATATTCTTCATTTTTCCGTGTCCTAATAATATAACGGAAATATTATTTTATGAATATTAAATAACAGAAATATCTCTTCCGAAATTGAAATTTTCTTTAAAATGTTAAGAAACTGGTGCTTAAGCGCTGTAAGTTCGAAATTTGAAGCTATTTTTCACAGATCCCTTTGAGTTTTCGAAAACGTCATTTGAAGCACTTGAACTCACAAATACAATGGCATTTACAAATTTCTGGAGATGTGCATTTTAACGGCGTGAGTGATCTTTCAAAAACATTACATTTGTGTAATTTTTGAAGAAAAAATACATCAAAATGAACTTTACGTCACATTATACAGTGCAATTAGCACTACTCTGCGAAAAGTTTGATGAACAGACTTAGAGCTGTTTTTGAGAAAATGGCGTTTGGGCGTTTCTGAAAATGCGGAATTTTGAGCAAGTTTTCACAGACAGTTAAATTTTCGAGAAACTTTATCTGGCATTTTTAAAGCAAATGTACTCATAAACACAATAATGGGAACGAATTGCCGCTAATATAAATATTAACGATGCGAGAGAAGTCAAAAAATAAATGTTTGTAATTTTTCAAAAACCAAAAGAATAGAGCAATATGACTATTTATGTCATCTTATAAAGTACTGCCAAAAAGTTAAAGAAAAATTTCGAGCCGTTTTTCGGAAAATCTTGTTTTTGTAATTTTTTAAAATTTCACTTATTGCTCGCAATAATGCGCGAAAACAGCTAAAATTTTCAAAAAATGAATCTGACCTTAATGAAAAACTCACTATGGTGAACAAGTTTTATTTGAAGGAAAATCTTAATCTTCAATTTTGTTGTAGTAATACGCCCAAAAAAATTTGAAAATTTTGAAAATTCAGTGTTAAACCTGATAATCGGACATATGCCACCTTTATAAGAGTATTTTATTCTGTTCTCACAAAAAGTATAAAGAAAAAAATTGAAGCCGTTTTTGGGAAAATTTTGAAAATTTCCGTGGGCTTTATGTGAAGTATTCACAAGTCTTAAATAATGTTTTCAAAATCTCAAAGCTTCGTCTCGAGTCAGATAGACACAGTTTCTTCAATTTGGAAAAAAAAATTTCTACGAATGGTTTAGGCCCAAGTGGTGTTTGCAGACGTTTTGACAGAGGTTTCAGAAAAATAAACACTTTTTCTGTATCAGGGGACCCCAATTTGTGTATTTCCGTCGAAATTCCGCAGCATTACATAATACTCCTTATACACGAACGTATACGGGAAAGTAAAAATCATTAAAGGACATGACAGCGGTAGACTACATTTGTCAGGTCTCGATTTGTTTGAGTTCTCTGGTGCTTGCTTTTTTGATCCTTGTTCGATAGATACAGTAATGAGAAAACATTGGACGAACCTTGAAGAGGGAATGCTTGTTGTTGCGTTGGCCCACCCACAACGTGAGCTGCGGGACCGTGAAGTTGCGGTCCGGAGGCCGAATGAGTCGGCGGTAGAGCGTGTGGCAGTCCACGAGCAGTTCGACCTGCGCGCCGCTCACAGACACAGCCACTTTGTGCCAAGCGTTGTCCGCTAGGCGGTAGGGGAACGTCTCCACATGCACCATGGAGTCATGTTGGGACGTGTAGTGGAGCCGGATCTCATCTTTACGCCCGCTTGATTGCAGCTCCAAATACCTGTAACAGAGACAATTACACTGTTAGTTATGTGGTGTAGGAACAAAACGACGAGAAGGGAAAGAAACACAAAGGCAGGTACAGATGGATATACGGAGAACTTCATAAGGGACCCAAATTGAGACCCCTTCGTCCATCTGTTAAGTAGTTCAAAATGTAATAAATTCATCATCGTATACGATTTAGAGGAAATGTTCAGGCTGCTCAGAAACTACCGTTTCCAAAATCCTTAAGCTCTATGTTGAATTTCATGTAGAATAACACATCCAGTTTTTACAAAAAAAAAATTGTCTTCAAAATATTGGAATTAATTTGCACTCCCGGGATCAAAATTCAAACCAGCCCCGGCAGAGTTGGCCCAGGGCATCAAGTGATGTCACTGAAGTGCCTCTGAACGGGAGGTCCTAGGGTTCGAGTCCGGTGTCAGGTTGGTCGACACTAGCTTCGTAGCTAGGTCGAGTTCAGATGCTGTATAGAGGAGAATCCTAGCGGCTAGCTGCTCTGGCCGGTAGTTTTACGTTGATTCTTTGACCAACACCAGGCGAATGCCGGAGCAGTACCTAACAAACGTGACACGGACCGTGTGCGTCATTTTCCTTTTCCTTGTCCTATCCTCACCCCTTACATACACAGTTCCGGTTTAGGGACGTTTCCGTTTTATGCCGGGTTGCCCATTTAACGACACTAGTGATATTGATATTTCTGTTCTGATATTAGTATATTATCGTAAATACAGAAGGAATTAAAATAAAAATTACATGATTTTATTATTATTAAAAATATTTATATATAACGTATTTATGAAAGAAATCACCAATAAATGAATATTACACATTCTTCATTGACAACTTTTGAGCTTCTCTTGCTTCCATTAGTTTGATTTTTTCATCTAATGTTAGAGAACGTGTGAGTTTTATGGTTTTCGCATTGTGAAACTCCTAAAAATACACACCACCTCACTGTCTAATGACTGAAAACTGCTTGCGGATGCAGATGCATTCCTTACATTAACAATATCTCGCTTCTCTGTCAATGGGTAATTACATTTTCAGGAATTCTGTTTTATAAAAATTCTCCCCCCATATAAGACATGAAAAGGCGTTCCGTTTCCGCGTTGGACATTTCCGTTTTATGCCGTGTAAAATACCATGTAAGTTCACGAGCCAAATACATTTTCCAGTTAAGGCAGGATTCCGGCTTTCACAGGTTCCGGTTTAGACAGATTTTACTGTAGTGTACTGTCAATTGGTGTTTACAATGAAGCAAGATTTGGGTCGAAATGGTGGGAATTTTTCAAATTAAATCTAAATATAACATTCAATTTTTTATAATTAGAATTCAGTTGAGTTAATTGAACTGTATGAACATAAATTTTAATTGATGTGTTGATTATACGGCTTAAAGTAATAGATTTAATTACTGGGAGAGGTTGTTCATGACACAAACTGTTCTCCCCATCCCGGCGCCGGATCTCATCATCCAGACGTAGATGATCACACCCCCTGCGATAAAACGTGCACTACACTTACATGACTAATTACCTTTGCATTTGACCTGCCTGGAATCACTAATCAATCGATTTAACTGTGAGGATTAATTGTATAAAATTATCGTTTGTCGTATTAATTGCGATTAAATCCTAGTAACTTAACTGAAGAATAAACAAAACAAATTCAGAAAGTTAGTATACCCCAGATATGTCAAGGTCGCAGGCACTGTAATAGGTGTACTAGAGCTCGCGAGCACTGCGTTCACAGAATTGGCGCTAGATTTAAAAGTAAGGGTTGTACAAATTGTCCGGGAGGGTGGTACGTCACTGGATGGCGTACGTCACTGGCCCTTGGGAGAAGGGAGAAGATATTTGATTGTTCCAAATTTAGCTATATTAGATCCTATTTTCTCTTTAAAGCGAGGAAATGATCCAATAAAATGAAATAATACACCAGCTCGATTTCAAATTCTCAATTAGAAGTAAAATTTAAAAAATGTGAAACTAAAGTATCTTTATTTTGTAATTCTGTTTAATTAAGAGTAAAATAAAACCATGAATATTCTACGATCAGGTTAGGAGGTTTAACAGACAAATATTTTGTCTGTTAAAAGTGCTGTCCGTCCGTGAGAGAGAATTATTAACGTATAAAGACTTTTTAATTTTTTTTACATTATTGCCAAATACAATAAACAATTGAATGATTTAATAACACAACACAAAAATGATAACAAGGAAAGAATTGATGTGCAAACATTTTTTGTCACTTAGCAAAGATGTTATTATAAAAGAGAATTTAATAAGAAAATAATCATGAAGTACTAATAAGTAGTGAAGAATATAAACATAATGCAACTCTCGGTTATTTGATAGAAAAAATCCGGGAAACGTGTATAAAGCCACTTTTCGCCGCTTCAACTTGCGCATGTACACTCCTATCTGGATTTTAAGGGTTTAATGAGTGCAGAGTCAGGGGAAGTTGCCCTTACCCGTAAGAGTGCAGGGCTCCTCAGGTGGGAAAGTAGCTCGTGCGAGAGCGGTTTGACGTGCCTGATATACCGGGACACAATGTTCCCTGAAATGAACTCCTGTTTTCCCCTGAGCCAGCTAAAAGATATAATCGGTCAATAGAGATTCAAGCTAGCAATGATTGCACTACGTGAGTCGTTCCAAACCATTCGTGATCAAGTTCTTTATTTTTTCCAGTAACTTCCAGAGCGCGATGGGAGTTAATTTGTTTCACACTACATATAAAGAATGAATATTTTTCAATAGAAAAAAATCAGGCCAGATTACGACTTGTTGAAAGGTCCTTCTTAGATATCTGAGTTAGAATGGCTCGTGTCAATGTTCAATTCTGTCCTTACCTTCCCAGCAACTTCAAATCGTTTGCGTTATTTTATAGTGATTTTTATAAACTGTTTCTAAATGTTACATTTTTGGCTTTTTCTTCTCTTTAACAATCACAATTTACGGTAAGATTTATTTATTCCTTATTTTCCTTTAAACGGCATATGTATATGTATATGTATATGTATATGTATATGTATATGTATATGTATATGTATATGTATATGTATATATATATATATATATATATATATATATATATGTATTACTAAAAATACCTTACTTGTACAAAAGTAAATGGATTCCAGTCAGGGTCGTAACACTATTGTTTGCAAATAATAAACAAAGACGTTGTCAAGACGAAAGACAATTGCGAATAGTTACAGATGTTTCGCACACGCTTCGCTGTTTCACACACTGTGAAAAATAGCTATTTTGTACACTAGAAACAAGCCCAAAAAAACTTATTTTGCGCACGGCTTGTTAAAATTGAATTAACACAACGGAAATGTTTACTTTTTCTACAAGAGGGATACTGAAAGTGGTCGCAGAGATATTTGTCAAAAACGGCGAGATGATTATTACACGAAAGATGGAATAGATACTAGAAAGAGAAGTCATCATGGTAAACGTTTCACACAGAATGGTCTTAATAAGAATCGTGACATTTATTTGGATGACTCGGGTTAAAACGTTGGCATGTGTTCGTTGATCCCACGTCTAATAGCACGCGAAGTTCGCTTCCACAGGTGGCCCATCTAGTTAAAGCTGTGATGCAAGTAGTCTTCCTCGCCACTGCTGTAGAAATTCTAGAAACCTTGCGCGAACAGTTCACTTCTACCGTATTTTTTTTTATTATTCTGTTTATTTACAATCTGTTTTCTTAACAAACATTCAGTAAATGTGTTAAT
>BOPP01000050.1:4449125-4472442 GCA_017312745.1 Gryllus bimaculatus | reverse complement strand
TATGCATTAAATGAAGCTAGAGTACCATCGTCATGTGGTTGTTTGAAAGCGGAATGTAATCCATAATATGCATCTTTCCAGCGTGTACTTCCTCCCCGCTATTATCCATAGATTAGGCTGATGATTTGGAATGTTTGTTTAACCGCTCTTGGTAGTGGTGCTATGCTGATGATTTCTTCATATATATGGTATCTTGAGTCTCGACGTAGTGTTTCATTCGTACTACCACGCGTGCATTGGCTAGTCTTCTAATGCATTTTGATTCGATCTTCTGAGTATTTCAATGTTTGACTTGCTAGCGATCCCAGAGTTGAATTCCGTAGCCTCCAGGATAGGCCGATTATTCATTTGCTAGACGATACTTTGTTTGTCTAAAGAAAGGTTTGAGGCTGATGACCATATAATTGGAGAATCTGATTTTGCTTCTTTTTCTTTTGCATTATATGTTCCTCCATGTAAGCCGTTTGTCCATATGAAATCCTAGATATTTAATGCAAGATAGTTGTGCTAGTATAACATTGTTTAGCTGTACTTTAGGCACACTCCTTTTTGGATAGGGTAAATATATATTTTTACATTTGCGAGGCATTACTTGAAACGCCATCTTTTACCCCATTGTTCCCAAGTTGGTTCCAATGCTCTTGGAAGATTTGTGATGCTGAAATGGCTTCATGCACAAGCAAAAATTGCCCTGTGTTCGTCCCCCGCAAACGTTGCAGTGTAGTCCTTTCATTTGTTGGCAAATCATATGGTAGTATAAGTTAAAACAGGACCCACCACAACTGCCTTGAGGGACTCCTGATTTAATGAGGTGGAAGGATGATAATTCTCTGAGATTTAATTTTGAAGTGTCGTTAGATAGATATGACTTCATCAGTAGTAATACGCATAGGCAGATATATTTAATTTTATACAGAAGTCCTTCCTGCCATACCTTGTCGAAAGCTTGTTGTATATCAAAAATACGCGCCAGTAGCTTTTCCTCGAGACTTTGAGTAATAACTTCAACAACTCGTGCGCTTTTCGATTGTTGAGTGTTGTTTCTAATCCGAACGGGTGTTCTGGATTTTTCCTTGCCAGAAGAGTTTTAAATTTGAGCTAAATTTTTCGAATACCTTTGATTAAGATTGACAAGCAAGCTTACTTGGCGATAAGATTGATAACCATCGTAAAGGTGGTTTTCCTGGTTAAGGTATCGCTATGACCTGTGCCTAATCTTCCCCATTTGTTCCCAGGAAATGGTTGATTCGAGAATCGCATTGAGACAAGGTGATAAATTCAATACATTACGTTGAAATTCCTGCAAGACTTTTGCCTGTGCAATTAGGTCTAAACCTGGGCTTTGTTAGCGATTTATAAAACGCTGAAATAGTTTCCCTCTTACTTCATTAGAAGAAAAAGATTGCACGTTGGAAGCGAATAATTGAACAGGGGAAAGCATTATTAAATCGAAAGTACCTTCTTTCCTCAATTGCATTGGTCCATGGCAAGTTATAGGTTCAAAATACGAAGAGAAGTGTTCAGCAAAATCGTCCAACTTTTTCTTCTATTTTGCACCTTCGTTTGGCCCCATTGTGTGTCCCATCTTTCTTTCCTTATAGGTGGTATTGAATTGTGGCGTTTATTTTTTTCCTTTACTAAGCCCCTCCCAAGATTCGAATAGTTTTTGTTTTGTTTGAATTCCCCCTCTTTTTTTTTCAATCTTTGAATATATTATTTTTATTTTGTTATTGAAATTTATTTCTTATTTCACTACGTCACACTTCACTGCCCTCCTCTCATTCCCCCATCTCCCTGTAACAGTCTCAGCGCGGTGAAGGCCACTTTCCCCACAGACGAGAGTTGCAAGGGCTTGCTTGTCCCATAATTCTGGTTTGTTGACGAAAAACTGCATTTCGACATATCGTGCATATCGTGAACCGTTCAGAAGATATGGGGGTGGCCCATAATCATGACCGTTTTATCAGCATTGGGGGCCGTTAGACCTAGGTTAATTTTTGGAGGGGGTCTATTCGTACTTTCACCGATCCCCCCACCAAAATCGATGCTGAAGAAAATCTTATCAAGTCACATTGTATTTTGTTTTTGTTATTATTTTGGAAGCATTTCTTAGCGTTTCATTTTAACCTTATTCAAACACAAAATTTAAACATATATCTATAATTACAATGAAAAATACTACATTTTTAATTGAATTGTACAATTTTAAAATAGAAACGTATCAACCAGCAACATTCCAAACTGAATATTATCCAATGAATTTCAACACATCACTCCATTACGCCAATTTCTGCGTATAGTTTAATAATACATTACTTTTTATAGTTTTTTATTTAATTTTTTGAAAAAACTTGTTATTAATTTTTTATAGATTTATCCTTGAACATAGGGAGGCCCTGGGTCCAGGCCCCTCGGGCCTGTCCGTTAACACGGCCCTGCCCACAGTTGGTAGTGTCCGGAGTGGCCACAAAAGCCACCTTCCCCAAACGCGACGGTTGCAGGGGCTGCTACAGCAAATAATGCATGTTTAATTTAAAATACCATGACAGAAAGTAGTATTTTATTCTCAAAATTCTATCAAAACATTAACATATGTAACATCATTCCAGTCCTCTTTTTATGATCTATTTATCGTAAGAAATATTCTATTAAAAAGGCAAAGATGATTACATTTTTCGAAAATTAAAACTTTTCAAATATATCTACAGCATAGAACTTGCCCCATGATTCCGGATTGTTGAGTTTCGATATCCTCAACCGCTTAGAAGGTAGAGAGTTAGTGAAAACCGTTCAGCCGTGTCAAACCGCGCCCGCACGAGCTGCTTACCCGCCTGGGAAGCCAGGCGCTCCTGCCAGAAAGAATCCCCTCTATTTCCCCTCAAAGTCAAGAACGGAGTGTACACTAGCAGGCCGAAGCCACAAGAGACATTTTTTAGGTTTTTTTTCGTCATTTTTAATGCATGTTTCGCTGATTTAATCGATTTTATTATAATTTTAATGGTACCTTCTTCAAATAATATTTACGAGATGCAACAAATGTTCTCCACAGAATTCCTGAGTAGCCTATTCAATGTCTTCATTCAGAAATAGCATTGTGAGCATGTGATGTGAGAGTCCTGTGACGCCTTTCAGAGCTAATGTCGGCTCCGCGAATTTAGTGATAACTAAAGACAGATTTTCAGGTAAAGAACGGTCCAAACCAAAAGTTTGCAAGCTGAGTGCACTTGAACGTATGGAAGAAGCCTTGATACATCAGATTATATCCAACAGCTTGAGTTGTTCATCTCAACTGTTGTATACAGCTTGCACAAACTGCAACGAACTTCCAAAGCTGACGAGCATCGGAAAACGCGCGTGAAACATTGAACGGTCTCCCTGAAGTACTTCTCAATTCTCTCCCTTCCCTGGGCCAAAGTTCGTCATACACTCACAACTCTCAAACTATCATTTATTCTTACCACTGACGTTGACAATCAGTTGGGGAGGTCAGAGAAGGTCAGGGCAGAGAGGTGCAGAGAGGCGACAAACGATCAGTTCAGTTATTCAAATGTACAATGCTTTTGATTGTGTGTTACTATGACATTTGCTGTTGAGTTATTATTTGATGATTTGAAAGTATTTTTATTGATAATGAAATATTAATTGACGTCAAGTGAAAACAGTCGGTGTTTGTCAAACTCAAGTTGTGAAATATGACAACAATATTTATCGCATATTGTTGTATTTAAAAACACAGATATGTATAATAAGAAAACATTTAGAATAATTCCCTTTTCTTTCATCTTTAAAAATATCGCTTATGTATCCCGATTTTCATGCTTGTTATACATCCTGTACCGTTCTAGAATGTTCTAAATTTTGAAACTAAATTATAAACTATGCATTTGGTTTGATTGATAGTCTTCAAAAAACACTAGTATCAATATGTGGTGTTTGTAGGGAGGTCTTTTCCACGCTATATGGCGAGATCCGGCGCCGACATACCGTCTGCTAGAGGAGTTTTCCCCAACCAGATATCTCCCACCAGTGGGGCATCGCCCCAGCCGGGACAAGCTCTTAGCTCCCGACGAGTCTCCCGGCATGTGTGGTAGTGCAGTGCGTGTTAGTGTAAATGAATGTGTAAGGGATGAGGATAGGACAAGGAAGAGCAAGGTGAGATCGCGCGCGGACCTTGGCCCGTTTGTGAGGGTCCTGGTCCGGTATTCGGTACTGATCGGAGAAACCACGGAAAATTTCCGATCAGAGCAACCGGCCACTTGAATTTTCCTTCAGTGACCGGATTCCATCTAGTTAACAAGCCAGTGTCGAAAATCCTGCCACCGTCGGGACTCGAACCTAGGATTTCCCCGTCTTTCTTTGAATGTATAAGCTTTTCTGTGTTAGTTATCGAATTCTATGGTGTAATGGATCAGTAGTCGTCCATCCTAGGCGCCGGAGCGCAAACCCCGTCAAGAGCAACGCAGTGTCACTGTCAGTCTCCTCCGTGGAGACTGGAACAGTGAGCACAAACATGCAACACGACAGCCTATGGCAAATACCGAGCAACGTGTATCGTCAAGTTGAACGCGTAGACCGAGCTTTGCATCTAGGGCCGATTGGTGCGATTCGAGTGTCTGCTAATGTGGCGCTGCTTCTAATGTAATGCTGCTTTGTAGTACTATTGTAGTGAAATGCTTCTAAACTTAACTCTTTTCTCAACTCATTAAATATTCGGTCATCCCAGAGATCACGTTTAAAGGGTGCACATTTAAAGGCATTGTTAAAAATGGCATACAGTAAACTTACGCTAAGGATAGCAACACTAATGTAGTGTAAAAATAATTTAAAATGAATGTCAGCATTTTTTATGGGAACGAGAAATTGATCTTTGCAATACTCAACTTTGGCACTTCTGTAACACGAAACCTTACGGGTAAATTTATATATATCTTAGAATGACACGTCAAGTTAATGTAAATATTAATTTGGATTCATGGCAGAACTTCATGCGAATCCGTTATGGGGTTGCGAAAGTTATGTTCACACACTTAGAACGCAAGAGGGGGATACGCTTGGTTCAGGGTCTGGGGACGGATGAAACGTAGATTGAAAGACCCTGATGGTAATGACACCTATGTGCTTTGTGGTGAGAAGGAAGATTGGAACCACATCCTTTTAAATTGCTGTGCGACCAAAACGGAGACGAAAATGGTTTGAAATGGGAAACTACTACTTTCAACATAGAAAAGTAATGGTCGCCAAAACATATTAGGTGATAAAAGTCTCACTTCATGAAAGAACTACGAACATTTCTAGGAAAGGTTCGAACCATTAGGGAAACGGAAATTAGGGAGTGGGTAAACAGCACTAATTACTATGATGAAGCAAACAATGAATAATTTAATCAGTAATTTAAATTTAGTTAGTAAACTGTTACGTAAATACGTCATAGTCAACTGTTATGAAATACGTAAATAAATAAGTAAAGCAATAAAAAATAATACAAATAAATAAATAAAATTAAACTGTCATATAATTAAATAAGCACATTAGGGGGCAAAGGAGAGTGGGGGCCAGAAATGTAAGTGCGGAGGCGATGGTGCGGATTCTGTGACGGTGTTTGATTTCAGGTGCTGGAAAGGCGAAACACTGGAATGATAATGAATGACGTCCGCCCTAGGAAATAAATAGTTTTAAAAACGTGGGAAGTTTGGCATGTACTGGGCTTCTGACGGTAGGTTTTTCTCCCTTCGGAGTTTTTTCCTCAGCCGAACCTTTTGGTCTGTTTTCCGCAGCTTTGATGGGATGAAGAGACTGTTTGGGGTGAATACCAGAATTCGAAAGGTTAGAACACGGTAGGATGTCGGTATTGTAATGGCTTCAAGTCCTTTAACCTAGCCACATAGTATAAAGTTATTTAATTTGTATGTATAATAATTACTTATTAAATAAAATATTAATTTGGATTTAGGATCCAAAATATATTGGATATGACACAATTTCATTTGAATGTTACAAATATTATATCGTATAATGTATCAACACCAACTCCAACCAAACATATTTATAAGACATTAAAATAGGTTTATCTCAGTGTAAGAAATCATTAATAAAGCGGTTATATTCACAAATGGAATAAATTATTTAAAAAAGCTAGCAATCTAATTATTGAAGACGTGAGAAATACTTAAAAATTTATGTATTTTTTAAAAAATCCTGCCGGCTGCCCGACTGACTGACTCACTGACTGACAGCCCGACTGACTGACTGACGGCCCGACTGACTGACGGCCCGACTGACTGACGGCCCGACTGACTGACGGCCCGACTGACTGACGGCCCGACACTGACGGCCCGACTCCCTGACTGACGGCCCGACTCGCTGACTGACGGTCCGACTGACTGAGAGACTGACTGACGGACTAACTGACGAACTGACTGACGGACTGACTTACGGACTTACGGACTGACGGACGGACGGGTGGACATTTCAAAATGAAAACACTTTCTTAAAGTACCAAAGTACACGTTCCAAAGTCCCCTAAATGAGGCAAGTAATCTCCACATCGATTTTCCGCAGCACTACATAACTTTCTATAAACTTTATTCTTCAATGTAATCGAAGTAATCCTTTCAACATTACTAATAGCAAAATATTACTCCGTATACACGTACGTATAACAGAAAGTAAAAATCGCCACCTTTGGCTGCTGTGTTAACATATTATCTTTTCTATTTCCGTTAGTATATAATTTCATATAAACGAAAACTCTATAAACATGTTAGGTAAAAATCCACGAGAAATCAATAAGTTAATATTTCATTAAATAACAATGACATAATACCTTGTACATTTTTGATTGATTTTTACCTCGAAGATATTGGAGATTTTTTTGAGCAATTCTATTCACTTTTTCTCCATTTTAAAATTAACCATGTGTGCAGAATAATTCCATAGGATTATATCCTGACCTCTTAAATTGTCACCCCCTCCCGCGCTAAAGATATTCTTTTCTATCTTTTCTATATAGTACGCAAATGAATGTTGTCTACATATTGTCCATATGTAGTCGTTGACTATGTAACTTTACGCTTAGACGCTCATCAAGTCCGGTCAAGTCATATATTATTTACCGTTTGAACTATATAATTCTAAACAACTGGTTACAGGTATCGTACTTCAGCTGAGTCAATGACCCCCATCTCGGTCAAATTTTTCGTCTAGTTTTCCTGATCCTTCGAGCAAAAGCTGTAATGGCGCCTTGCTTAGCTTCTGGACATAAATGTAACTTCACTATCTGCGCCAATCTTTTAGATTTCTGTGGGAAACGTAGATATTGAAATTATCGTTCTTCATGTTTTAATGACAGGAAGTGAATTTCTTCACAAGGGACACGTTGAGAGATAAAAGCAAAAATCTATAGCTGATTTGCCTTTGCAAAGAGTTTCACTGGAACAAATTTTTCTTATCAATTCTTGCCTCAAATGCTTATTTCCATCTGTATTCAGAATTCAACATGCACGTGTACAGAATTATCTTCTCAACATAGTACGCCACACAGTTTTTAACGGTTATTGACGTTAAATAAATAAAGTTTAATAAAATTAAAAGTTAGAAAAAGAAATTACACGCAACATTTTGAATGCATATTGCTTTGATAAATTAAAAGCTTCAAAGGTGAGAGTGTTCCCCTCAACTATATCACAAAGAATGTGTGCTTAGATTAAAAGCAGGTATGATAATGTATGTTTTCAAGCAATGTTGTTTAGAAGCTGCAGTAACAAACTGGTTTAACATAAGTATGTGAACTTGGCCATTTGAATGATATTTATATCACATATAAAAGAGATTACAAATGATAAATTTGTAGAGGTTGTGAGAATACCACTTGTAATTATTTCATGTAAATCTCATGAAAATCGCGATATTAAAAACGTTTACCTACAAACCCATTATGTCATTAAATTAACATGATAACATTATAATAGTATAACATTTACTCCAAAGCAAAAGAGTTTAGAACGGTGTTAGAATAGCAAAAGTTAGAGCTGAACGAACATAAAAAATATATTCACGACGAATATGTATAACCTTTTTGCGAAGTCGTTTGAATTTTAATATAATTAGCTAGAACGATTTTTGGTGAAAAATTGTAATCTCAAATTCTTATATCTTATATTTTTTCTAAAACACAACACTTTACTACTTCATTAGAATCAATTGTTTTTAATCTTTGAACATGTGAAACCCAAATCTCAGAAATTAGTTAACTCGTGATCTGTGCAGTGCACACAACACTTGCTAATTCCGACCAGATGCATCAGCATTTCGTGTATTACATGACAGCTATCGACCCCCCTATGTCGCAATGCAGCCGTGACCTGAACCCATTCCCCACATCGTGCTCATTCTAAAGGATTGACTGAGGGTGTAGTATCGTCAACAAAACTGCCAAATAAAATATGTAATTCGTTTGCTTATGCAAACACTTATCCTGCTAATCGGGAACGAAAATTTATAGTTTTCAAATATTGCCAATAACACTGGATAGTACCTTTATTTATAATTCAACTATGTTTCGTAAGAGTGGAATAGGGAATTTGAAGCTGAAGAATATGTGCACAGATTATAGCATTACTTATTCTCCATAAGTAACAGACATAAAATTTTGACGATAAATAAATAAATAAACAAATCGGGGCGGTCAACGTCTCGTCCTAGTTGCAATTAGTTGTAAATTTTTCATCCCTATTTTGTTTTTTGTTCGCTACATAAAGCTTCACTCCAAAAATAACTTGTTGGCGTGTAGGTGCATTCAAAATGAGGCATTCACGCATTGTAATAGCCGATTTGGGCTCAGATAATGAAAGCAGGGAGCACATGTTAACTACCGCTTTCTCTCCCCTCGTGACCTTTACTTTTGTGCAGTTATTTGCAAGTGAAATGTGTATGCTGCAGAAAGAGAAATTTGTAAGAAAAGTTTTAGAATGTGAAATTGTGTTGATTACATAATGACTCAATTTATTAATTGCATTTAGCGTTGACCAACATTACATTTTAACTAACGGATTCGGACAGTCTAAAAGAACTTCATCGATTCCCTTTGAAATATGTCAAAACCACAAAGATAATCGTTCTCAATACCCTCTTGAAATCGACGATGAAATAACCTGCTATTTCAAGAATAAACTGAATTATTTTTATTGAATTAAATAATCCCTCAAATGACGAATGGCCTCTTGTTAGAAAATTATCAGAAATTGGTGAATTCTTAATCAAGTCAGAGGAAGAAATAACGCAAATGATTCTACTGACATACAAAATCTGAACTGTTTATACATTTACTGTTTCTTTCTTGTTCCTCTTTACTGTAAGCTAGCGTGGCGGTGTTTGGAAACGTGACGGAAACATCGTGACGAAAGGACCACACTGTCCGGATCCGAGCACGATGCAAGAATTTAACTTACATAGAATAAAGAACATACTATCTGACAAGCTAGAGTCGAAAATCCTATCACCGTTGGAACTCGAAACTAGGACCTCCCAGTCAGAGGCACTGCAATGACATCTGTTGATGCCCTGAGCCACCTCTCCTGTTAGAGGAAACGATGTATCCCAGAAACAACCTACTGCAAACCTGTCAGATGTACACGTAAGACGAATTCTGAAAGTACGTCTTCACCCCTGCACGTCAGTAGGAAGGCCAGTTGGCAGATAAGTCGTGCCCTTTTATCTCGA
Source organism: Gryllus bimaculatus (assembly GCA_017312745.1). NCBI lineage: Eukaryota > Metazoa > Arthropoda > Insecta > Orthoptera > Gryllidae > Gryllus > Gryllus bimaculatus. The sequence continues at coordinate 4,462,725 of BOPP01000050.1, read as the reverse complement.
AAACTATTGCAAACCTGCTTTGTACACCGCAAATGCCGTATGGTTCGAGGGGGATTTTCACCCTTGTCTCAGAGGAGGGAATGTGAACAATCTGACCTGAACATTCATGACCGTTACATGACGTATCTCCAGTGCATGGTCAATGATAATGCTGATCACGAAGCGGCAAATGATTAACTTTGGCTGGGATGCTTACTGATGTTAAAAGCCAATCACGCCACCGCTCGGAGGAAATACTCCTGCCAACTCCGGACTCGAACTCGCAGCCATCGGCTCACGGGCTTTGGACGATACCCCAAGCCCCTGATCGGCTGCGTTTGGCCAACTGCCAGCATGGCCGCTGTCACTGCCTGTGACTGACCGGAAGGTCCTAGATGCGACAGTGGGGGAAAGTTCGACTCTCTTCATAGGTCGAATTCGCTCTGTGGAGGAGAATCTTACTGGCCGGTTGTTCTTAGCAGTAGTGAGTTTCCGGACTTAGCAGTTTCCTCATTTTTCTGATCAAAACTCTAGTAAACGAACCGCACGCGATCATTCTTTCCTCTTAATTATCCTATCCTCTCATCTCTCTCACAGACTAACACTTACATTTACACTTACGAATACATGCACACATTACTCTAGCACACATGCCGAGAGACCAGAGCTTGTCTTGGCCAAAGCGGTGCCCAGCTAGGATGGAGGGGGATACTAGAAGAGGAAATTACCCGCGGAGATCGGCGCCGGACCTGTTTAGGTGGCTAAGGGCATCAATGTATATCACGGCAGTGCCTCTGACCGGGAGGTTCTGGGTTCGAGTTTCGACGGCCACGAACTTTCGACACTATTTAGCTACATTCCATTCAACCGCTGTATGGAGGAGAATTTTAGCGGCCACTGTCTCTGATCGGTAGTTTTCCGTGATTTCTTCTATAAACACAAGGCGAATGTCAGAACAGTACTCTAAAACTGGCCACGAACCATGAGCGATCTTTCCTTCCTCTTCCTTGTCCTATCCTCACCTTTACTTATACACTTCCAGTTACATGCCCTACACTACCACACATGCCGGAAGATGTACGTCGACATCGGATCTCACCGGTTAGCGAGGAAGTCATCTCCCGCGATAAAACATGACTAAAGGATTTGCAGTTGAAGCGCCCCGAAACATCAATCAATCGACACCATTCAAGGGGAGAGGAACATCGCCCTCTCGTACGATAAAAAACATTCAATATACTATATACAATAATATTCAACAGGCGTAATAAACATAGCAGTTGACTTGTTATATCAATATCTGTCAATCAATATAAGCCTCTGCGCTAATGAGGCAGCGTTGTACACATGCTAATATTCCATCCCTGTCACTCACCGTGTTTGTTTTTCTTTTTTACGAAACTTACGTTCGCATCAGTTATCTATTTTAGCTATGTTGTAGACAACGTTCGGTTCAGCGTGTACTGCGAGCAAGTTCATGCACAATACGAGAAATATTTGAATATTTGTATCGTATTGGTGAATTTGAATACGTATATATATTTTAAATATTAGTATCCCTATGAAGGTATGAGATTTGCGTACGCTGTCGAGGAGCAGATAAGGAACAATAGAAGAATAGGGATTCAGAAAAAAATTATTGGTTGTGGGCCGGCAACGAAGAGTAGGGTTGAATAATTACATTCATATTACTCATTCGGCATCTGCTGTCCCTGCGGTTGGACACTATGCAGAATGGTTGCACACTAAAACAGAATTCCCAACTGATGTAACAATGACATAACTCGTTATTGTTCCAATCAGCTAGTCGGTTTCTCAAACGATCTCTCTCAATACTGCCTTTCTTTTGTTAGAGAAATATGGACAAATCAATTAGGGACGGTAAATTGGGAACCATTCTGTACGTTATAAGATTACTGGTGCTTTCTCCCGTGCAATTTTTCTGTCACAATCGAAACGCTTGCGCGCACGGGAATGGGCCCGCGTGCCCCTTCAGGTGGCCGTAAGGAATAAGAGAACAATAGAAAAGATTGAGGGAAAAATATAGGGAAGTAATTTATGTGGGAGAAAACACTCCAATGTGTTCCACAAATTTTAAACAATAATTTCCTTTTTTACCGTTTGGCCTCAGACGCATTGAATTCCCTAACGTGTTTTTTTGTAATTTTTCGATTTCGTTACAGCCTCTATATCGTCGTAGCTCCATGTACATTTTCAAGACTCGAAGCGTTGTTGCTGACTCCGAATGTCATTAGCATCAATTATGAAGTGCACTGCAATTCTAATGGCTGACTGACGAGCAAAGCTTCTGATGTCCCAAAATCGGTGCGATCTCAGTACGGCGTGCTATTCAGGACTGCCGTAATTTGCATACTAATCCTGTCAACTTACAAATTTGCGGTTTCCTTTCTTTGTATCCGAAAAAGTTTAATTTTTCTTCGTCAATACTTTGAACAATTCTCAAGGCTTCGTCTTATTAAAAGAACATCTTTGTGGACGTTATATAAGGAGAGAGATTGGCAAGAAACTGCTTTGCAGAAGGCAAGCGTACATAATGCCATTAGAAAAAAATTGCTCATGTAATTGAGGAGCACCTGAAATTACTTAACCTGCTTAAGTGAATTGCAGCATCTCATCAGATCGTTCACCTACTTCGACATATAATGCAAATTAGCATACTGTGTCATTAAATACAATATCCAATTTACATATTGAATAATATCGTGATCTTCACGCTTCTCATGCGCAGACTAGCATGTATTCTTCACATTTATATATTCTTTTAATCGTGAAAAATAATTGAAATCTTCTAACATTTACCTTTAAGGGACTATAATGCCCAATCCTGATTATAAGCTTGATACACAACCCTTTGCGGTTCACGAATTGCACCTGCGAAAAAGTGAATGAATTGAATTTTCTCAGCCACGAAATACATATTTCCTTGCCTCGAGTTCACTGTTCCATCGGGTGGTTAAAATAAATTGCAAGAAAACTGCATTGCATTGTAAAAAATTGCATTGTACTGCGCAAAAACTGCGCATGAGTGAACTGCGCAATATAGTGACCCAAAGGTTGATAAAGATGTCGCCACTGGTCGACCAATCAAAAGCCAAACACTAAGTGGTAGTCATATACAGCATTGTTTGTCTATTCTACATATTACTTAGACGAAGGGATTTAGTGTTATATAACAGACTGTACAGTGTAAATCCGAGACCAAATACCCTAACTGAAGGAAAAGTTCGGCACTTTGAATCAATGACGACTGATGGCCGAAGCTGAAGAAATTTCGTAAACGCACATACCATTCACGGATTATTAAATTGTCAGAGTTGGAAAATATGTGACGACTAAAACGACCAGCATAGTCCATTAATATTGTTACAATGTTCGCAAATACCTCAAACGATATTTGTTTTGTGAAGAGTGTATTCCGTGACACTTTGTACACAAAATCATTTATTGCCTTATACAATACAATGTTCTATAGTACCACAAATCGGGCGACTTCCAGTAAGGATGTAGAAATGCCAATTGCGTCTAACTAAAGAATTGTTAATTGCTATTGTAATATTTAGAAATGTCGCCACGTGGTAAGGCGAGCTGAGTGACCGAATTTGAAATGAATGGAAACATAAGGTAAACCACACGTGTCATCAAGGTTGTCAAACGTCTGCCCACAGCCGCGTAAAGTGCCAGGCCACAACAAGAACACATATTGTGACAAGCACATCACAATCCCTTCGCATCTGCGCCTACGACGCAGACTCAAGTAATGGGCTCACTGCTAGTCAAGTACGTGTCATGTCGCACCACATGCATGTTGAATCGCTACCCATAGGCAACAGTTTAGAACGCGTACGACTGCATTTCAAGAGGTGCCATCCCGGGAAAGCACGGACTTATGACGAGTGGCATCGCATCAGTCAGTGATTAATTGGGTTCTCCTTGATCCCTGCTGACCATTGTCTGCAATTATGACAGCGCCGAGGAGAAAGCACACATGGCGCCATTGGTTTGGAAAGAAGCTTCGGTGTTAGTCCTGGCGTCATGGAGTTACGAGCCATCGGGTATGAGATCAGGTTACCTCATGTTAGTGAATCAAAAATCTTCGACGGTACAACGACATGTCAGGAACATCCTTCGTCATATGCCATCTCGCATTAGACAGTATCCAGACGACTTCTTTCAACAGAACTATGCAACGGCACGTGTCTCAACATTGTGTCGTGGTTCACAAGTGAGTGGTCGAACTATGCTCTGGAATGTATACGTAAATGTATATCTAAACTGGCTCAGATGGCTGAAGGCCACTTGACGTCACTGCAGTGTCGCTGTCCAGGAAGTTCGACAGGAAACTTTCCATTTCCTGGCCGGCCTTGATGGCGGAGGTGCATAGAGTACTTGCGCCCTATCCTAATAAAAGCCAGGCAAAAATATTTACCCTTCATAGACCAGATCTCCCTCCAAATCTCACATACCAATCCCAAAACATCACCTGGCTTCCTCCCAACAAAACTGTCAAATATCTAGGAGTTCTGTTCGATAAAAGGCAGAGATAGAGTTCATCAAATATATCCGATACTCAAAAAATCATCCCTCCTACAACTACATGTTGCTATTCACCTTTATAAAGCATTGATACGACCCATGCTTTCCTATGCTTCCCCCGTCTGGGCTTGCGCAGACAAAACAAACATCAACAAAATCCCAATTTTCCAAAATAGATTCCTACGCACCATCACAAAAGCTCCCTAGTAAATTCCGAATGCGCAGTTACATAATGAACTTGGCATTACACCAATTTCCATCCATTTCTTCCTCTTATCCGTAAAATTCTATTCAAAAGTTTTAAAGATCGCTGCAGCTATTCACTTTCACATAGGTAAGCAAAATCCTCATCGCAAACGATTAAAAATAAAATTACTAAGAGAATTTTTCGATCTCCCATAGACACAAACCGATGAGTCTTTAACCATTATAAACTACTGTATAAAACCACTGTATTGACATATCTAAAACCAAATTTCTGTTTATTCTGTTTGTTCTCTTCTCAAACGATTCTTATGTATAAATATTATTAGTGTATCTATCATATGCGGCTGCAGAGGGCCAATGACCAAGCTAGAATAAATTAAAAAAGTACTTGCGCCCAAGAACAGGTTATCTTAGCTGTGGGATTGAATCCCGCGAAAGTCATGGGCGTAGTGTTGTGGCATAGATCACCTTACAATACCCTTCGGTTCCTTTCCACACATCAGTACTATGCCCCTAAACGGCTTAACGGAGCGGAGATGATCCCATGGGGTGCCTCGCAAACAACAAAATAACCTTAGAATTGTCTGAAATGGGCCTAGGAGCATCCTATGGCAGCCAAGAAGGCAGTGTGTCCCATCCGAGCAAAAGCACAAGGGAGAAATTGAAACGGTGACGGGACGGAATGACCTGAAAATCCGCGAAGAAGGGGAGGTTACGAAAGCACCACCCAGCTTTCGTAACCACCCTTTCTTCGCGGGATTCACGAAAGGACAAGGTCATAAAATGCATCTAAAAAATACAAACAAATAATATAGTAAAAGAGCGGGAATGGATACCAAAACTAGAAAACGTGCATACATTGTACTTTCTCTTCCATGCGTCAATCACAATTTTGAATAAGCTTTTTGAGGCTAAATAAACTAAATGAATGAATGTAATTTATCGAATAAATTGCTTTTTTCGATAACGAGGCACGCTGAGTGATTACTTAGAGAACACGGATTGAGAATATCTCCCTAGGTCGCCCTCCAATATTTTGTAGTTCATCGGCGATTCCATCGAACACTACCATGCATTTATTCCTAAATTAACTATCTATAACGAATCCTGATTATATTTGCAGTTTTCGTCCTTCCGTTGTCCTAATAGTACTGAAAATATCTTAATCTAACCCAAATACCGACTTGAAATACACAATTATATATTCAATGTATGCCTATCCATTATTTTAAATTATCTGTTTCCACTTTTAAGAGGCGGATCAGATTCAACTACTAAATATCAGTTATTTTTATTTATGTATGAAAAACCTAAACAGTAGTACTAATTTTATTACATATTGTTGTCACTAATCTCAAATTGTTCTCAAACGACACAAATAATTCATTATTATTTAATATCACGTACGAATCTGGACGCGTGTTGGGATTGCAGGAGTTCTCCGTTACAAAGAATGCGTTCTGTTCTAAACACATTATATTGTACAACAGATTTTCAGTTCTTGTAAGAAAGGTAAAGAATGTACTGTAAATTCCAGAAAAGTAGGACAATACTAGTATATTTCGCAGATATCACAAATGGTCTGGAGACACCTGTTGTCCGTGCGCGACTACATACGGATTAATTAAACTATAGTACGATGGTATACCCATAGTCCGCGTTCAATTGACTGAATAGTTCTTCATAACGCAGCTACGGCTCAGAACCTACCAAGGGAGCCGGCGGGGGAGACGGTGCGAGGTTCTATGTAGACGGTGCGATTTGTACGAGAAATTTGAGACGGTGCGATTTGTTCGTAAGAAACGAAAGTGTCTCCTATAAGCTTTGTTGAAACTGGAAGTGATGGCAGAGAGAACGTTTCGCCCAGTCAAGAGAATGTTATTTATCGTACAAAATCAGCACATAATTGAAAATCTTGGCCGGCGAAATGGTGTATACTCCTTGGAGATAATATTGTCGCACGGCAAAAGGTTAGCTGAGGTCTGGCTCAGGCAATGAGAGCTGCTGATGCTGTGTCCGCCGCAAATGAAGAGAGTGCAGGTAGAAATTAGCGGTAAGGAGGTGAGATATAAGATTGTTCTTGATGTATTTAGTATTTGTAAGATTATAACGCTTGTATGAGCTGACAACGTAATTATTAAATTGCAACAAATAGAATCGTTTGTCGCTGAATTGATTCCACACACGGCTGCACACATTGAACCTTATTGCTCTTCCAAAGCTGCAAAAAGCATTTTCGTAGCCTTAACATCGTCTTATTAAAAGATTTTTTAGAATTTTCTTTGATTTGGTCTACTGGTCCGTCCGTTAATACTCCTACTTTCCGTGTTTATGCAAAATAAATTATACATCAAAACTTGACTTTGTATGGCTGGTACTTCATGCCCGACGGTGGATAAAATGATGCTCATGTGGCAGTTGTGTTTGGTGAACTCTTTTAAGAAGCGAAGGCGAAACATACATTGTCACAAACTGTAAACAAACCGTACAGGAAAGTCTTCGAAAGTAAAATACAATGAAACGAATAGTGTGAGGGTTCATGGCGCCTACTTTTAAATTTAAAAGTGAAGAACGTGTAGTTGGCAAGAAGAGGCATCACCCGGTGTCTCATTCTTTAAACTTTTCCTCATCGTTAGAGGACCCGTAAAGAGGACCTTTCGTGAAAGGCTCAGTGTATTTATTGTAAACTCAGATGAACTTTGAAATTCCTTTAAAACAGGGATTATGTTGGTAGCGCGAGCTGCAGCTTGTAACAAAAGAAAACGTACTAAATACGTATTCACCACAATCATAACATGCTGTAAGTGTTTTCCCCTTTCTCTTGTTTTCCAGTGATCTGGTGCCTATCAACAAATTTAATTTTTAATGATCCTGATTCGGCACGGTGAGTATAGACTTTCCTGATGCACCATAATATCGCTAATACATAGCAGGGTACTATTAGCCAATTTCGGACCACAGTGGGTGGATGCCATATAAAGTATGAAAACAACCACCGGAACTTACGATACAGCGAGGAATGAACGCCACAACCTCCTGAAATATCATATGCTTGAGCCCCTAACCCTTAAGAGAGAGAAAGGCAAAGGAGAGAGGATGAGTGAAAGAGAAGTAAATGATTTACTAAATATTTGAAGTTGTGTATATAACACGTTACAAATGTTATTATGTCGATGTACAATATAATCTAATGATATATCCGCGGATTAATACCAGCACATGGGAGAAGGAAAGGCTGCCATATATCAGACGTCAAAATGTCTTCCGTGCTGCAGCGACTGCAATAGGGCTTTCGAGCAATCTTGCATTTCGTGCGGTTTTGTCAGGCAGTATCCGCTATATTCTTTCTCACTTGCGCGGCTGGTCCCCAGTTCCACTATCAGAATCTCGCAGTATCATTAATTCACAAACACGGGAGCGCCGTATTAATGCGATTAGCTGAAGAGGGCAAGGAGGGTTTTAGTGCTCTCCTAGCCTGTTGAATTGAGCTCTTCTCCAAGCCGACCCCGTGCGAGAGGCTTCTTCCAGGGATCTTCCACAGCAGTGACAAATAACACTTGAGAGCGGGCCTCAGTGCAACAGTGGAATATATGGTAGGAATCAGTTGCGAATTCTGTGCATCGGAGAGCAAGAGCGGGAAAGAAGGGATGAGAGGGTAGAGAAGAGCGAGAGAGAGGGAAATTGAGGTGAAGGAAGTGGGAGAGAGAGAAGGAAGGCGAGAGAGGAGAAAGAGAGATTGATATATAAAATTCTCTTCTTACGAGTAAGGGCGGTAAAGTAAAAATGAACTATACAATAATAGTTCAAAACTAATCATCAAAACTAGAAATTTCGTTAACAGAAAAGTTATTATTATATTTATTATATTACGTTTATTATATCTGCTAGTGCACACTTAATTATGCCAGGTCATAAATAAGAAAATCGAAATCCAATTTTATTATCGATGTTAATCTTGCAGTTCCTGTACACTCGACACGTTTTGATACTTCTTCGTTTGTTCCTTTGCGTTTTCATTTCTAAAATAGTGGTGCTACTGAATGACACAGTCAGTCTCGTATTAGTTACTTTCCTATTCATTTCAAAACAGCAAAACTTAATCCACTTTTTAAAACTAGTAATGATACAACAGCACATATATTTTCGCATTACTTGTAACGGCTCCTGAATGTTATACTACAACATGACCAGAAAAGACAACAACAGACGGACGGAGAGTCAAGACATTTTGCCGTCAATCGTTTTTTTTTTTTTGAATCTAGGACCCACAAAATATAGATTCTGACTACCGAATATATTAGAGGAAGTAATTTACTCTTGGAACAAGATTTATCCACGTCCCCTGAAAAGTGGCTGTGGCGGGCGATTACAATAATTTATCTTCTTACGAAGTAAAAAGTGACATATTTAAAAGAAACACTTTTATAACCTACAGGCATATTGTAGTATATCTGCACAATTTCATCATAATTATGTTGGTAATAATTTGGCCCGTAGCGGGTCAAAACATCTTTAACTTAACGGATCAAACCTTCCTACCAAACTTCTTTACTTTTTTATGAACTAGATTATGCAGTTATATTATAATGCTTTATTGCTATGCTTTTGTACTACATTGTCCTTAATATTATTTCATTTCAATATATCATACCATCCAAAATAATCGTGGTATATGTATGATTACAGAGAAAAATAAACATTTTTAGCAGCAAAAATATAATGCTTTTAACTTATTTTGTATGCCTCTAGAAAGTGCACAGAATTACAGATCTTGGGCCCAGAACGTTTTGTAATTAATAATATGTGGCAGCTCATACCAATAAATAGAAGTTTTACCTGTGGTTAGTGAAACCCTGTATATGGTCTAACCTAATGTTTTCCTACAGGTGATTTTGTGAAGGGTTAGGGTCCATTTTTTGACAGACGAATTTTTGTAACTTACGTTTATTCTATAATCGTGAAACAGTTTCGAGGATTGTTGGCCCCATCATCAGGCTGTAAAATTGAATTTTGAAATTTTATAGTACAAATTTAAAATTATTTACTATACAATATTAAATTGAGACATTATGGAAGGAAAGAACTTACCAGACACATGAGAGCTCACAAAACCGATGATTTTTACTTTGACATTCTAAAGCTAACGGTCGCAGGCAGACAAAATCAATTCCATACGTTGGTGAGAGCGATTGAAATAATGAGTTCTGAGAGTCAGGGGAAGTTGAAACAAGAAAAGGGAAGGGGAAGGTTTTTAAAGCCCAAGTAAGAAAGGAGAACTATTATTTCAATGTTCGACATCCATAAAGCAAAGCACCATACATTTTTGTAAAATTATTATTCTCAACAGAAGTATTAATAGAATTATTTATTTTAATCAGTAAATTTTAGTTTTCCTGCAGGTTGCAACGAGCTTTTTAAAGAGCAGATGTGATAGTAGATGCCTGTAAAATACTTTGCAAAATGTGATGCTGCAATATATGCTGTTTCCAATAATGTCATTCCTTGCACTTATCTGTATTGTGAACAACCTGAGAGTTTGTACAACCTGAGAGTTAGATTTTGTATAAATGTTTTGAGAGAAATACTAGAGATCGACGCCTGCTTAGGCCTGCGAAATAATGATTTTTTGCAGCGTATAATTGAACGTATCTCAATGCTGAGGCATGATACTTTTGCGTGGCCATTGCTAGATGTGCCCAGTGTTCGTTACTTTATTTCTGAAGTGATGAAGGAAGGAGTGCTGCAATATATTATGGTATTATGTTTTATAAACTCTCAAAACCACCCTAATTTTTCTGCAGAAAAATGAAAATCGGCCCACTGGTGACTAAGCAGTTGCTGTCATTTCAGCATTCCACAGTGCGTTCCGAGCCGCCGAACCCGAACGCTTGTGCCCGAGGTAGCTCTGCCTTATCGCTCTCTGACAGTGGTCAACCCGCAGCGATCAGCGGAAGAGCCCGATCTTGTCCAGAGATGTGCTGGTTTGTATGCATTTGGGATTTATAAACTGCGAAAAGAAGTGTAGCGGTGATTATCCAAGTTTATTTTTAACTACTCTTGATATTTATTTAGTTTTGCTTTTTATATCTGGGGTCTTCGAGTTATTTTGGCCTAAAATCTTCTAAATTTATGTTTTCGATTAATTAAATTAAATAAATTTTCCATGGAATAGGGGAAGAAAAATAGTTTTTATTTTTTTTTGTAATTGTAAATAATGGGGGTAATATCTTTGGTTGTTTACTCGAGTGGTCCCTAGAATTTAAAAAAATAGCCCGCATTTAACTTTTCTAGTTTCCGGCGTCCGAATTAATTTGCAATATGCGACTTATAGGTAGTGGGTAATTAATAGTTTATTTTCCATTAGGTAAGCGAAACTTAAGTCCCAATTGAATATGTTTTTCCTAAAGGGTTTATTTCGCTGGTGTAATTTCCTTTACAATTTTCTTGGTAAGATATTAGGATCCGGATTAATGGTCTGAATCTCCATTCAGCTACTACTTTTTGATGCAGTGGGGAAATTAAATATTTTTGGTTTATGACTATATCGAGAACGTCAATGGGAATAATATTATTACCAACATTGTAGGGAGAATGTGTAGGAAATCTGTTGGGGCAGTGAATATTAATTACTATATGATTTCTACAATTTCCAGTAAACTTTCGGCCCTGGTATAGTTTATTGAGTTGCAAGCCGGCCATGCCTTCTGTGTTTGCTGTTTCAAATCTCCCAAAGAGAATAATAGCGATTATGAGCTAAATATTTTTTTCTAAAAGGTCTTTTTAGGGAATCTCTTATTGGAGGGCTTGTAAAGCTGCAATGATTATTACTTTGGTTGTCATTGTTTTAAGGCTATTTATTCATATATTATTACCACCACTATTTCCAATCACCACCACCACCACCACCAGTAACTAGTTACTAGCACCACACCCAGTAGTAAGTAGCAGCAGCCAAGCAGCAGCAGTAAGCAGCGGCAAGTGGTACCAGTAGTGTTATTGATAATTATTACTATTAAGCTACTCTTTACTTCTATATCCCTATTGATTCTAAGTTCGGAGTTGAAGGTAGATAGTTGAATGCACTCCGATGTTTTTTTGCTACTAATTAGTATGCTACGCCACTCTGATATGCTGTGTTGGCAATTCGGTCCTCTCCTGAAAATTCTAAATCCTGGAATGTGAAACTTTTCTCACCGAATTAGATGGGTTTCGGTACACAAGCTATTTCAATTTCATTTTTCTTTAGAAAATATCTAAATTCAATTTTCTTGGCGTTTCAGTCCGTTGGACGTTCCAAGTTTAAAAAGTTAATATTAGTTATATTATTTGCATAATTTCAAATTTGTCAATACGGATTTTAACTGTATTTTCAATTATGGGATGAGCGCTAACATGACTTTGATACGATGTTTGAGATTAAGATTTAGATTGGATCCTGTTTTGAATATGATTAATAGTGATCTCGATTGGTTATTATAGGTATGGATTATGATGAAGGGTAGGAGTGTGATGTACTTGTCTAGCGGATACATGTTAGGTGACTAATGGTTTGATGGGACACCGTTAGAGGTGGGTGTATGTTTTTTGAATTTTTCATTGGATCTGCTGCCTTTTCTTGTATATGCTGCAGCCTTTATAGTTAAGGCAGTATGTTCGTCACCACAATGTTACGCACTCCCTAGGGGGGCAAGTTTTAATTTTGGTACACTCGGATAGTGATGCTGGCCCAGTAATTGTGAACACCGAGGCTGGAAGGCCACAATTTGCCTGGATGCCCAAATTCTGCTGACAACGTTTCATTGGATTACATTGAGACTTGATCTCTTTTCTGAATTCTGATAACACTGTGCAAAAAGCGGGTTAAGTTTGAAATATTCTTTACTTTGATAATATTTCTAAGTCGATTGCACATAAAGGATATGGCACTTGTCTTATTATAAAGTCTTGCCTACTTTAATTGCTGGGAATTTTAATCTTGTCAGTTCCTGTAGTATTACACTTTCCGAAGTAGGTAGTGGGAATGATCCTTCACTTACAACGCTAACGTTTTTATAGAAGGGTCTTATAAGAATGCGAACTTCAATTTTTTCTGTTTCACAGAATTTTCTAAAACTTCGTATAATCACTATGAAGTAAATTGAAATTTTAATAAGCGGTCTTTTCTTGTTTAGTTGGAAGTCGTCCTTAACGTTCTTTTTTAATCAATTTAGCAAAAGTTGACAAGTTAACTTCATTGTGCAACTATAATTGGGGGGAATTTTAATAATTGGAGTCGTTTTTCAGGTTCTACATTAGTTTCTAATGTTCCTAGCAGCTTATATCCTAATTTGAAAACAGGAATAATTATACTGGATATATTCCTCCTTCTGGCGAGCGTGACCTTTTTCGTTCTATGCTTCCACGATACTATGTTCCTGCGTACCTTGGAGCTGCGGTTGTTGTGGCAGTTGTTGTTTGTGGTGCTGTTGCAGATGCGGTTTGTGGAGGCATATGATTTATTGAGTTAGAAGTTGAGAAGTTTGCATTTCCACCATTGTTGCTGATGTTGGAGGTGTTGTAGTTGTTGCTGGAAGAAGGTTCTTTGCTGTTGAAGTATTGCTTGATCTGGGATGGGTTGCACCGGTTCACTGATAAAGCGCGTTTCACCCCACACCATGTTTCACTTTAGGTAGCGTCCCAATTGCGCTTCCGAAATTTAGTTGCCCCGTAACGGAAGCAACGTATTTCGGTGGCCATTCACTTGGGTTTAAAAAAAGAATTTGTTGGGCTTTTTACTACAACTAAAATAACACTTTTTTTTTGAACGTGGCACTGTTCGCACCGGCTCACACGAACGACACTGGCACGAGTGTTATCGCAA
>BOPP01000050.1:4330386-4448348 GCA_017312745.1 Gryllus bimaculatus | reverse complement strand
ACATTTTTGGGATTTGGGCATCCTGAACAAATTGAATTAGATAACTCTGACTCGTTTAATTCTTGTTTGGTTTGCTTGTAGAAGCAGCTGGGATTTATTTTATTTTTTGTTTTGAGGAGGGGGGTAGGTGTTAGGATTGCCTTAATCGGCAATAGGAAGGGACGTGAAAGATTCTATTTAGATAACGGGTATCTTATGGTTTAGGGAGGTTTAGGCATGTCTTGGAAATTTGATTTGAAATTCGGCTTGGATGTTTTTGCTGTTCGACCTAGGGAAATTTCAGGCGGAATGAGATAAGGGAAGGAAGAATAGAAAATTATTTGCTCTTTTTTTGATGTGTTCGGAGCACTGTTTCCATGTTGAGTTCTCTGTGGGAATTTGTTGGTTTAGGTATAAAACCATGGAGGCTTTAATTGATTTTCTGAGGACTTTATTTTGGACAATTTGCATTTTTTTGTATGGTGGTGGAATGCAGCGTTTCCCCACACCTGGGCACAGTATGTAAAACCGAAACCCCTCGAAAGACCTTTGGTCGAACGAGAAGAAATAAATTAAAAAAAAAGCATTCCACACTTCAAAAGGATGTTTTCTCGCGGGAGGTGACGAGCGCTGTATCCAAATAATTACTAGCGGAATGCATACTAGGGATGCTCGCCGCCCATGAGTGGGGACGCTGGCCACTAGCTGTGAAAAACGGACGCACGATCGAAAGTAACATGTGTGGAGTGTCCGACGATAGGAAGTTGCGTCCCTGCCCACGTGCTGCAATTCGCATTATCTTCCGGTAACGCAATAGCTTATCAGTGCTCGAAACCCCTCTGACACATCTGAGCCCTTCGTAACGGTTCTCTTAGACTTGACTAAAATAAATACTGTCGAAGTGTCAAATGCTGACGAAGCAAATAAGAATCAAGGAACCTAGACAATTTTACTCATCCATTCAATGATCTTGATTAGCATATTACATTTGTTTCTAAATTATTTTAGTTCAGAAAAAGATAAATGTCTTTGATTTCTGATCTAAAAGAAAGCCTTGCACTTGAAAAACGTCATGTTACGTTGTATTGACATTTATGAATTTATAAGACAGACGTGTAATTACTCATAATCATCCTACATTATTAAATATATAGAGTCGAAATGCAACATTTTATTAAATATTTAGTCAAACTTTTCTTTAAAAATTTTTACCTTATTTCATTAGGATTTGTCTCAAATATTGCGATTATATTCAAAACAATCAGTTACATTTTTTAAAAAAATTCTGTGATTCAAAAAATATTTGCGTGCAAATTAGCAAAGATATTCATTAAAAATTTCTTCGTTTCACATTCAAAACAAATGAAATTTATCTGTCAAAAGATTCTCTTCATAAGTACGTGATCAAAATATTTTTTGTTTCTGGTAAACTATAATATCTTCTAGTTCTCAAGAAACTAGAAAAAACCAAAAATACTCACAAACTCAGAAGAAGCCCTCAAGTCTCAGGACGCATATCAAAACAATGCACAGTTTCAGCGTGTTCATGCTACGTTCTGCTGGCGCGTTTCACCAGGTATGGCCGAGGACAGTCGAGATTCTCCGACTTCAGCGCCGACTGGGGTATTTATCGCCGTGCAAAGTTAAACGACATGAAGCGGCCGGTGAGTGAGTATCCGCCACCGTTGTCTACGGTGAGCTGTCCATTCCATTGCCCTAATATTGGCGAATCCTTTACGTGCGTCTCGTTTCGTGGCTGTTCTTAGCTGATTTTTTACTGTTATAGCTACAATATATGTAGGCTTTTGCTACTAATATTCAATTCTTCTTTAAAATGTTGAAAATGCATTATATTTAATTTTGTTAGGTCATCGCCGATGACCGGACTGTTCGGCACTGCTTTAAACCACACTTGAGTGCTGAATATAATGCTTCTTGCCAGTTTTGCGTGTCACGTACGGTTTTCACGCAATCAAGAAAATAATGTATTAATTTCTTGTTTGTATTCCCATTTTGCAAGGCGAGAAACATTATAAAATATGATAAAATATGAATACTACTGATAAAACAATTTAAAATGAAAAGTAGATTTTAAATCTTATAGCAGAAAAATGTTCTCCTCAACTTTGAAATTCAGCAGCAGCGTTATTCCAACGCTGTTTATAACAGCTGACAGCTCATTTAAAAGGCTGTTGCAATTATTTGGATGATATTATTGTCAAAATAAACGCTATTCTGCTTGACGTTTTATGGTCCAGGCGAGTGTTCTACATCATGAAATACAAACAGTATGCTTCATGGAGTCAGCCATCGACCCTGATTCTTTACTTTCATCTGTTGTGAACCCTGATGAAAATATTATCCTTCTTCACTAAGTGCTCCTAAATGTTACAGAAAATATTTAATATGAGAATAAAAATAATGTCAATTCAAGAACAAATTACCCACCTCTTGAATTTTTTTCAAGCATCGCTTTAATAATCATTGTAATAATCTCATTGTTCACGACAAACCATAGGCATACCAAGCGGAATAGGTGAACGAGGTCCATAGTACAACTGTCTTGAATTTTGTACTCAAGATTTTCAAACGATTTGAGATGCAACCTGCAAACTTTTTGTTCTCATCCCCTAATTTGGTGAGTGTTCGTACCACTAGGATAATGTTTTTTCAGCTTTCCTTCTAGAGCGTCACAGATGTTAGTGGAGATAAGTACATTCCATATCATATCTATTCATATACGGAAGGGATATGGAGTTGCGTGCTGGGATTCTCATGAGTAAGGTCAGATTGAAACATTAAACCAAGTGCAGAAAATAGCAACTAAATTTGCGAACAGAAGCAATTGGGTGAATATGAATTTGTGATATCAGTGGAAAGATATCACGGCTGTGTGCCTTTCTCAATGCTTTTTTTTCATGTATTACAGTATATACTTGTGTTTTTTATATTTGTATTAATTTAATGCTAACTTGCCACTGATCGTACGCCCATTTGTAGGAATAAATTACTACAATAATAATTATAGTAATAATAATTATATTTATAATGATATTGATGTTATTCGACATAGCTAAAATTGGACATGCTGAGACGCTTGTATTTTATTATTATTATTTTATGATTTTATTAGTATTTTTATTATTATTATTAATCGTATTTATATCCTCAATGCTTAACCCTTATATTTTTTATATCCTTAATATCCATACCTGGAAAAAATGGTCGCTATCTCAAGTCTGAATTCGGTATCCTTTCCGTTCATTCGAGCGCCTTCTAGGACATTTCCTTCCGCCGCTTATCTTGACGACCGTCATGACTGTGGCTTTCTAAGCACCTCTTACGAGCGCCTACGACGGGCCGACTTCGCCTTTCCGACGAAGACTTAAAGGCTTTCCCACCCTCATCTCACGTCAGTGTCTTCCATATTCAAGTATCATGAAGATAGGAAAATTTAAATTCCCTCTGTCAAATGGCCTCCGAGCACGAGCTGTGGATATTTCTCTGCAGTGCTATAAGGAGAGAGAGAGAAAAGGCAAGGCATCGAAAAGTTCTAAAGGGAAAAAAGACATAGAAAAGGGAAAGACTACTGCGTTTGTACGGAAAGTGTGCCAGGTCGGTTTTTCTTTAGTGTAGAAGGAGAAAATGAAAAAGAGGACAATCAGCAAGAGAGGGAGGGGAGAGAGAGAGAGAGAGAGAGAGAGAGAGAGAGAGAGAGAGAGAAAGGGAGAGAAAGAGAGAAAGAGAGAGAGAAAAGGGAGAGAGAAAAGGGAGAGAGAAGATAAAGAAGATGAGAACGTACTGAGAAAGAGATCAGATAAATACGGAAAGGGATGGTCAAGAGAATAACAATGAAAGCATAAATTATTAATGTAACAACGATAGGTCCTACCGGGTATTTGGAAACTAAACGTTAACTAATTAAAGAAACAAATGTTCCCTATTTCCAAAAAGAAATAGTGTATCCTATATACCATGCTTTGTGACAACCTATTTGCATATGGTGAAAATTCCGCCGATAGTAATTCACATAATTGACTATGATGTATGAAGTGCGTGTAAACTTTTGTGTTCCTGTAAAAAAATTCAAGTTTATCCCTCTGAACGTGATTACCTTTTAGAAGTACATGTAATTTTAGTTCATGGATTAGGAGAAGGTGGAAAATTATAAACGCATCAATACAAAAGAATGTACAGGGATGATTGGGATAGTCTATTTCGTAATAGTACGGACTTTCCCAATTTTAGCTTTGCTGTCCAGAACGTGACCCATTCACCAAATGGCTGTCCACCAACCTGTTGTAACCGTGCGAGAAGGACACAATGGTGCCGGAATTTGCCTCCTCCTGCCGCAGAGAGGCAGCCACGGTGAATTCTGGATTGTGGCGGAGCAGATCGACCGCCCGCTGGTAAACAGGTTGTGGCAACCGCAGGTCTCGGTAGTCGCCTGCAACAAAACGGAAAAGTGCTTTATAAAATGCAGGTTTCTACCTACATTCATAGCACAACTTAATATAGTATAAGAGCTTTGGTACAAATTGCAGATCGCAAGATAACGTGTTCAGATTGCACTTCTCCCCATAGTACTCCACACACTGAACTGTTTTTGACGTTAAACAAATAAACAATAATATGCTGGCGCTGGAAATACTAGTCCACAATTTGAAGAACGTCAGATCAAAGCATATTTCGTTATGGAGTACTAAAGGTAAGGACTAAGAAGATATACAATTGTGACAAAATGACGTCATACTAAGTCATCTTTACAACACTTATTAGCTTCTACTGAATATACTGAATTGTTCCGGTATCTTTGTATTTAGGGCGTCGCACCCAATGCATATTGCATTCTTACTGATGTACATATTTCTAATGTACACATGTAGCTGATAATATGTTTTCAATCAGTCAAATGTACATATCTGTTTTATAAATTAATAATAATTTATCACAAGTACCCATTTTTCATTCTGACAATAAAAGCGTTTTTGAAATATGTTCATTGATTGTCAGAAATGAAAATGAATATTTGGGTTAAATTACTCGTATTATATATTCCTAATTTTTATATATTTTGCCCTTGGATGTTTTTGATTGATGTACCCGGGCTTGTCAACGGTCATTAGTCACGTTAGTGTAGGTATGTTTTATCGCGGATGTGGCGATATGGAGACATCCAACTCGACCAACATGTTCGCTTACGGGGTATTTCCTCTTCCTGGTATCTCCCCTCAGCGCAGCATTGCCTCAGTCTAGACAAGCTCATGCCTCCCTACTGGTCTCCTGACATGTCTGGTACTGTAGTGCATGTGAGTGCGCGTGTGTGTATGCGATGACTGCGCGGTTAGCAGTCTGTTTGTTATAGTAATGCTCTGGCATTCGCCTGATATTGGTCGTAGAAACCACGGAAAACTGCAGATCAAAGGAGCCGGCCGCTAGAATTCTCCTTCAGAGAGCGGCGGAATTCGATCTACCTGTCTACCAAGTTAGTGTTGAAATTCTACAACCCCCGAGACTCGAATCCTAGGACCTCTCGGCCAGAGCCGTTGCAATGTCAGAGTTAGAGATATAACCTTTGAATATCTTGTCCAGCTCTGAGATATACCTTTCAATATCTTGTCAAATTGTTTTATTGTACATATTAATGTTTGTGCTCTTTTGAGAGCCATTATGATATTTACTAATATAATTGATTGCCAGTGACTAAAATGTTTAGTTTTACTCACTCTCTAGAAATGAGCCATAATCAAAGATTTCCTATTTCACCAATATCGTGGATTACCTCCCCCCGGATTATTGTTAATATATAAGGGTGTTTGTGAAGTCACTTTCATTATAATAATAATAATAATAATAATAATAATAATAATAATAATAATAAAAAATAATAATAATATTTTTGATATTGATCCATAAGTTTATTGATTTTGCAGTCGTCAATACCAGCAACATGATGACAACATACCAGACTATAATCGACAAATACAGAGAACTAGTATTTGCCGTAAAAGAATAATGGCGAGTGTCAGAAATGAAAACTACCCCAATTGTACTGTCAGCAACTGGCGTGATACCAAAAACTCTCTGCAGATCGTTGGAAGAGCTCTGCTTGGAGAAGAGCATTATCATCGGCCTCCAGAAGTCGGTTATAATCAATACCTGCTCACCAGTCAGGGGATTCATGGGAGGATATGTTGGGTTTTGAAAGTTCGTTCTTGAAATTGTATTTGTTATTAGCATTTGAAAACTGTTATTTTATGTTTATGTGATAGAATGCCTTAATTTGTTTTGTAGATTTTAAATACACCTGTGTTACCACGCTTTGATATTGTATGTGTGGTATCCATGTGAAACCAAAAACTTTGAGAATAAACAAAATAATAATAATAATATCTCCCCCTTCCCAGCTAAGTATCATCTAAGCATTCACTGAGAGCATGGAAATTCACCGAAAACATTAGCGTCGGTGTAAGTCAACGCACTTTCTGATCATCATAGATATTGATTCTTTCAGCTAGCGCTGGTGAATCTCGTTCACAAGACTTTGGTTTCTCATTACGCTCTAGCCAGATAGCTAGGTCGAGGTAGGCCGCTGCCTGGAGGAGTGGAGCGGCCGCTTGCTCTGATCGGAAGTGTTCCGTGATTTCTCCACCAACCCAAGGCGAATGCCTGAGAAATGCCCTAATATACGGGCCGCGGACCACGCCCGATCTTTACTCCTTCTTCACCGTCATATCCTCACCCCTCATTTACGCATACTAACACATACATGAATTACAATGCCACACATGTCAGGAGACCAGTCGGAAAACACTAATCAATTAATCAGCCTTAACAAGCCGGCCATGAACCGCGCCTGAATCTTTCCTTCCTCAACATTGTCGCCTTCGCTCCCCTTACACACACACGCCCGCGCGAATTAATACCCATTACACTGCCACTAATGTCCGGAGATCAATCGGGAATTCAGAGCTTGTCCCAGCTGGGGCGGTGCCCTGCTGGCGGAGAGCGCATTGGGGAAATCCCACAAATCGACATGTAGACCGGCGCAAGATTTCGTTTCAACAGGGCAAGGACACCGCCACTTTCCGGTATGTATGCACGCATTGTAATTACGGGACTAATGAGCTGCAGTTGGATTTTTGAAATTATAGAAATTTCACAGGTTTTAATTAAGAGAAATATTAGAAGAACAAAAGAATAGAAGGAATATTTAAAGCCGTTTTTGAGGTCTTCACATATTTTTTATAAGTCGCAGTTTCTCTCAGTATTAGGCAACACTACACATATTTTTAAAAAAATGCTCATAACACTATTTAAATATCGCATACCCGACTCACCCAGGCCGAGGCGGCGGTGACGGATCCTCAGAGCGGGGAAGTGGACCCTCTAAGAGAAGGACCTTTCCCTCCGTCACTTTTCGTGCATGGGCAGTCCATGTTTTTGTCTCTAAGTGGTAGAGCTATAGCTACGATTTCAGCATCTTTTGATGAAAAGTGCGTTTAAATCTCCTTTGTGCCGCCACTGAACCCAGCCCCTCTCGCCATTCGCAACCGGCCACTCCACACAGACGTCGCCCACTTCTATAATGAAATAGTGGTGCTACGTAAGCACATACTTTTTCGCATATTTCTAACTCCTTCACTGTATTATATTACTACATAAACCTGCAAAAAAGTGTTTTAAACCAGCAAAAATGTTTTCTGCTCAGAGACCCAAACTCAAATGCTGAGACTTAACAGGCCATCACTCATACCACTACGCTCGAGAAGAGCCGTATGGATCCAACTCGGGCCGACTCTCAAAAAGTAAATGTTCGTTTTAAATAAAGTACTCTCAGAAATCAAACCCTCCATTTCAAAATCCCAAAGCCTTGAGTTCATTCAGATGAATAAATTTTGAAGAAAATCGGCTAAACTTTTTACGCGCTAGCGTTGACCCCAGACGGACAGACAGACGTTTTGCCGTCAATCGACTTTTCGTTATCGAGGATCCACAAAAGCAGGATTCTGGCTACACCACGTATTAGAGAGATATTTTTCTACATGTAGCAACTGGATTTATTTACTTTTTCGTTACTAGGGGTCTATTAATACGTTTTTCTGCCGAAAATTCGCCGTTTTCCTGCGCCCCTTTCTGCGCGTACTTTCTCTTATTACGAAGTACTTTCATAAGGGTGAGAAAGTAAAAATCCCTGTGACACCGGTTTGAAGACATCTGATCGTTCAAGCGTGAAATATAAGCAAAAAAGGTAACCTATGCGTAAACAATAAACAGATTAAATATTTGAATTACAGATGTCTCGTGAACAAATTACGATTCTTAACGTATTGATCTCGTGAGTTACATTGATGCGGAACATCATAGGTCAATTGTTGTGCATAAAATAGATTGTTCTTTTTGTGTATTTGCTAGAACCACACTTAGTAATTTGCAAGTGTTTGTAGTTGTTATGTTTAGTGAAGGCGTAATGAATTCATTCTTATCACGATGAATGAAAAAATAGTTCTTATATTAAATAAAAGTTCATATGCATTGAAATAATATATAATATATATATAATTATAATATAATATATATATATATATATATAAACTTATAATAATATAATTGAATAATTACATAATATTGATATTAATTGTAAATGTAATTTATAGTTTTAAAATAATTTGAATTATGTCTAACGCTAACGTTCACTCCATTAGCGCATTGTCCACTAATATTTCGATCATTTTAAATAATCTGCTTCTTCAATTGACGTTCTTCATGAACGCGAAGCTAGACGATGTCAGTATCCATCTATGTTAGTATTGAAGTTGTATTATCTAGTCTATTGAATCTAGTATCCAAGACAGTAAAAAGTGATAACCTATCTCAAATGTTTATTTAACCATTTTAGATCTCCGGCATCCGTTTTACATCTCTGCGAAACCACGTCCCTTGGAGTCACGGAGAACAGCTCCAGTCACTGAAGGTCTGTGGATTTCAATTGCTTTCCGACCTGACGACAAATCTTGTTCATTACTTTTGCATCAGAAAGACCTATCACTTTAAAACGGAAACAATTACCCTGGTAAATCGTATTTGCCGCACTATCCGTAAACGTAATTTGTGAGCCTTTTCTTACTTTTTATTGTATGTCTTTTATTTTTTGATACGAACTAGTTTTAATTTCGTTTCTTTTTAACAATCGCAAACTCATGTAATTCCAGTCCCCGGAGCACTCTATTGGATGGGGTGAACTGCGGACCCCAGACTCACGTGCAATATAATTGATTAGTGATTCCGAGCGCTTCAACTGCCAAGGTCCTTAGTCGCGTAAGTGTAAAGCACGTTTCCATCGCGGGAGGTAGCGATAATCTTGTCTCGCTGGCTGGCAAGATCCAGTGCCGACCTTCATGGGCTGCGAGAATTTTCCCAAACAAGTGTCTCCCATCAGCAGTGCACCGCCCCAGCTGCGATAAGTTGTAAGTTCCTGACAGGTCACCCGACAAGTGTGATAGTGTAGTTCATTTCAGTGTAAGTATGTGTCAGTAACTGGTGAGGTCCGTGGCCCATTTGTTAGGGTACTGCTCCGTCATTCGACTGGTATAGATCGGAGAAACCACGAAAAACTCCCGATCAAAACAGCCCGCCACTAGAATCCTCCTCCAAACAGCAACTGAATTTGACCTAGCTCTCTAGCTAGTATCAAAAATTATGCCACCATCGGAATTCGAATTCTAGGACCTCCCGGTCAGAGACATTCTAGTTACATTAGTTGATGCTCCGAGCCACCTTTGCCGGTGCAATATAATTGAAGAAACATTTTGTATAATTAACTAGTGATTCATTTATTTAACAATATTACAATAATTTTCTACGTTTTTTTAATATTTTCATTTTTTGAGCTGCCGCAAGCAAAAAATTCTTGGGCATTTTCTATTCTTGCAGTGCTTTTCGCGGGGACCCTAATAGCCACGTTTTTTTAAGAATCTCAACATTCACTATGCTGCTACGATTGCATAATTGTTATCTAAAGTAATATATACTAAAATAGGATTACAAGATGTTTATGGGTATGCCTCGCTCTAAACGTAGGCTATTGCGTATGGCAATGCTTTCAAATATTAGGTCATATCCGATAAGTGTTGAATGATAAAAGTACTAGTTAATGAAGAAGTGACTCATTACTGAAACAAATATAGAAGGAATAAACTGTTTAGCAGAAACAAATGTTTCTAAACAAAAACACAAAAAAAATTTTTTTCTAAAATGTAGCACGCACACTGCTCATAAACAATTAATAAAATACTTGAGTAAAACACTGCAATAAATTAAATATTTTAACAAAACTAGCCTTAAAAATAAATTAACAAAAACAGCCTTCATAATACTCCAGAAACTGTTCAATGGAGACCGTCTCTTCTTCGTAGCCTTTCTTTCGCAGTTGTGTTGTAAACAATGATGCACAGAGTACAATAATTCTGCTAGTACGCGCTGTACGAGAACAGACGGAATTGCACTATTAAACATTTTCATTTTTTAAATAAAAATGGAATTTCTTTCCTTTTAGATTTTCCCCGAATTCCTGGGAATATAACAAAACCATTGACCTCTCACACATGGCCTTACACTGCTTAGCTTTTTTCTTAATTTCTGCGCGCTCACGAAATTGGTAATACAGATATTCCTGCATTAGGTATAAGCCCCTGGCATCCTATATTTATATACATGCGTCATCCGTACAAATCAACACAATCCTACAGAATCCTTCGTAATAAACTAGTGGTGCTACAACGGCACACATTTTCTAGCATTGTTTCTAAATTTGGAATTTTTGAAAATCCAGAGAGTTCTACGAAAATGAGCTTTGACTACAGACAGAAGTTTTGCCATCAAACGAGTTTTTAGTATCAAGGACCCACGAAAGATGGATTGTGACTACATAACTCCTTCCTCTAGAAGAAATTTACTGTATGTAGGAATACGATTTACCCCCTTTTTTGTTACCACGGCCCGGCAATAAAAGTTTTTTGTCGGATATTCGTTTTGATCATACAATAATGTCTCCTCTTATTTAAGTAAGGGCGAGAAAGTGGAATTTCTCGTATTATTTTAAATTCGATATTTTCGAAAATTTAGAGAATTCGACGAAAATGAGACTTGCACCATTCTATTAAACGTATCTTGTGCTATAAGTGG
This sequence comes from Gryllus bimaculatus, assembly GCA_017312745.1. Classification (NCBI taxonomy): domain Eukaryota; kingdom Metazoa; phylum Arthropoda; class Insecta; order Orthoptera; family Gryllidae; genus Gryllus; species Gryllus bimaculatus. Next base: position 4,437,185 of record BOPP01000050.1, on the reverse strand, counting down.
AAAAATGTGAAAAAAATTAATGGAATGAGGAATATTAATTTTGGAGAAAATCGGCTGAACGGTTTCGGCGCTAAGTTGGACCCAAAATTGATAGACAGACGTTTTGCCGTCAATCAACTTTTCGCTGTCAAGGACCCACAGAACATGAATACCGACTACAAAAAGTGTTAGAGGAAGTAATTTACTATACATAGGATCAAGATTAATCCACTTTTTCCTACCAGGCCCCGGCAATAAAAGTTTTCATATTGAAAATGCGCCATTTTCTGGTGTAAGATTACAAGTACTTTTTCTGCTTACGAAGTAAGGGCATTAAAGGCAGTAAGGGCAAGAATTAAAAATACTGGAAATGGGAGCTTGTAGAGCAATATTATTTTTCATTGATTGCTTTCATATTAGGAAAAAGCCACAGTTCATCAAATTTATTTTCGCATTCTAGTCTCTGTTGGAATGTGTCAATAATCCCAAATGAAAGCCGAATTATTCACTTTTTTCTTATTATTTTTACAAGCTATTTATGTTTATGCATTTAGGCATTAATTTAATTTCTTAGATATTTTAGTGCACATTGTAGCACGTGTTATTCAGTGGTGTATGTGGCAAGGGGACAACGCCTTTCTGTTATTTGTTTCTAGCTTCCCAATGTTCAAGAACTGGAGAACATAGATTCTAATACTACCGAGAAATTTTGGAATGCTGAAAGAGATGCACATATCACTATTCTGATATTGCAGGCGGCGTTGGAGGTGTTGGCGGTAGCGGTGACGGTGAAAGCGGTGGCGGCAGGAGCGAGTGCGGCGGAGGTGAGGTGGCATTGAAATGAAGGTGGTAACGACGGCGTTGACGGTGGTGGCAGTTCCAATGGTGGCAGCTGTAGTGACAACTTTGACGGTGGGTGCGGGTGCTGGCCAGGGGCGGTGACAGGGCATGGGTGTGGTGATGGTGATGATGATGACGACGATGACGACAACGGCGATGTCGGCGGTGGTGATGGTAGTAATGGCCTCGGCAAGAGAGATTTTCGCCTTAATCGTTAAGCATTATTACCCCGCAGAACTGTTCTTGCGTAATTCTCAGAATATGTCTTAGTCTAACGTCTTAGCTTTTGGACTAGAATATCGAAACTTAAAACGATTAATTTTACCATCATTGTATAGTAGTTTCCAATACGAACAAATTTCGTAGTCATTGACTGTTTGTATTATCTTGGATCGCATAAAATTACTTATTATATCTCATTTTCAGCCTAAAATGCCGTAAATGTTCAATAGAGGTAATGAAATTCAGCAATTTAAAAAAATTGATGGCATGTTTTTTTGTCGAATGAAGACCTCTTTGGCATCACCTATATCAGGTAATATCACTAGGCGCTAAAGTTTCTCACTTCAATAAATTTCAAGGAAAAAGTTGTAGGACCTATACGTAACTGTGGATGTGCTGGCAAGTGTTGCGTTTCCTCAAAACTACATAAACGCTCACTATACGTCTTTACAGAAGGTATTTTGTCGACCATCCGCATTACAAATTATAAATGCACTGAAGAGTATCAAAACAATGCTTGAGCAATATGAATGCCTACATAACGTTGAGATAGGAAGTCACAATTGCACATTCTATAATGTCAGTGCTGAACCAAAAATACCGGGAAGATTATTTAGAAAAATGAAAAAGTTTTACTTGGACACTTAAAAATTAATACAAGCAATGCAATCAAGATCTTCAATATGAAATTCACATAATCATTGCTTGATTATGACATGTTTTTGTACTCAGTGAATAAATACCCCTTGATCAAGTATAATGTTAATTAGTAAGACAGTATTTTCTTACGGTGTTATGCGAAATGTTTCTTCTTTTTTATTTTATTTATTTTAGTTCGCTTTTCAACTACTTCATTTATTTAGTCATTAGTGGACACAGTTTCATTAACAAAAAATGAATCATACGTAACATTCTTTTACATAAACAAGAATCATTTATAAATTTACGTAAAGAAGAATTTTATAAATCATAAAAATTTGAATTAGTGTGTTTCCGTCTTGTGAAGTTAATTCTGAAAGAAAATTATTAGTTTTCTGACTCAAAAATCCAAGCTTAAGTTGTGGACTGTACATATGAACTAGTGGTGTGAAACATCACATACTTTCTCGCATTATTTCTAACTTTTGCAATTTTCGAAAATTCAATTAACAAAAATTAGACCTGCGTCAATGTAAAAATTTTAATCTTTCTTTGATCTAACCGAAGACAAAATTGTACTAAAACATTTCTGCTGCTATTGATAACATTTTAAAACATTCAGGTTTCCCCGCAAAATCTAAACATCCATTTCAAATTTCCCATATTCAAATTGACTAATATCACTTTTGGAGAAAATCTTCTGAACAGTTTAAACGCTACCGTTGACCATTGACGGACAGACGAACGGATGGATGCATTGGGCCGCGAAATCACAATACTTCCTCTTTACTACGTAAGTACGTAGTGTGGTGAGAAAGTAAATAGTAGTATTTTTCGTTAACCTTTTCAGGCAGATGTTACTTTGGAAACAGACGTTCATACCTTCCATTCAAAATAATACGATTTGCAATTTCTTTACATGTTTATTTGATTTTAAAAATCTACGAAAGTCAATAAAATAGTTTTCGAATAGTTTTATGAACTGGATTATGGAACAATGCAATCTAATAACTAGAGACAGGATTTCCATGTAAATGCGTGTTTTTATGTAAGCTTATTAGAGATTTGAACCTTATATACGTATACACTCACAGTGTATGGTAGCCTGACGAAATGGAACATTCCCATAGCCGTAGCCCAGTTGGGGGCGACCGCGGAGACCTGACGAACGTCAAGATCGACGTATCGTTAGGGTGGCGTTGGCACAGCGTACGGCCACCCGCGCCAAGATACAGGCACATGTGACCCTCAACGTGTCTCCACGCACAGTTGATAACCGGTTACTTGCTGCAGAATTACAATCGCCAATAACGCTAACCCGACTGCCACTCACGCCGAACCATCTTCGGGCACGTCTGGCGATGTGCAATGTGCGGATGTTCAGTGATGAGAGCCCCTTCTACCTGTACGTCAGTGATGGTCGTGTGCATGTGTGCTCGAGCGCGTGCGACCGGAATGTGTTCGTCCACGTCACGTAGGGCCGACACCGGGAGTGACGTGAGGTGTGCCCGCAGGTACAACGCGCGTTCGTCTTTGGTGTTCGTGGAGGGGTCATTGACCAGCGTTAGATATATCCAGCTCGTTGTGCGGCCTGTGCTGATACGTTTCTTGCACCGGGAGGTTGGTGCGCTGTGTCAGCCGGACAATGTCCGCCCTCACACTCCCCGCGCTAAGCAACACGCTCCCCACGATGTTCGTCAACTGCACTGGCCGGCACGTTCGCCGGATTAGTCCCCGGATGAGCATGTGTGGGACACGATGGGCCAACGCCTGACCCGCGCCGCGACACCCCCAACAGCTCTGCCTGCTCTGCGTGAAGCGGTGCAGGACGCGTGGAACAGTGTACTGCAGGACATTATTCGCCAGCTGCACGATGGGAGCATCATCGTCGATTACTCTGCCCATGTAATCACGTATAGTATTGTCTGTATGCGATGGGGTGTATAATAATGGGGCGCAATACATTTTTACGCTAGTGTATAATCTGTATTGACAAATTCTTTTAAAAATACATACTTTTTCCGTACATGTTTTCGTTTTTTAAAGGATAATGCATGTTTGGACCTTTTATCAATTACATTTTAATATTGGAAATTATATTTAGCATATTAAGTACTTTTAAGGTTTTTTGCATAATGTGTGAATATAAAAATGATTATATAATTTTTATAAACAGATATTACTGTTATATCATGACAGTATGCAATTTTCTTTAGTTATTGTCATATAAAAACTTTCTACCCCTTGGGGACACGCGCTAGATTTTGGGATCAAGTAATGCTGTGAGCAACAGTCGCGAAATAAATTAACGCCAAGCGGTTAAGTCACAGAGGACAATGAAGATAGGAGAACTCGTAACTTCAGTTGATAACTGTCAATGGGAGGGGAAATAATGAAGGGGAGACACTCAGTCCGCTTTCGCGAAAAAAATTCAAAAAAACATTTACGTTCAAATATACATATTATACCAAATGTAAAACTGCCTGCGGCAATTCAGAAATTATAAATAGGTTTACCTCTGGTGTGTCATTAAAAGCTGTAGAAGATATTAAAATGTCTTTATAATTAGTTTTTGGAGATGGTGTGATTACTAAGGAGAGCATATAAAGTGTTAAATGTAACTACTGATGTGACATTTTCCCAGGAGTGTAAAAAAAAAATTATTTGAGATGAGAAATCAGAAATTGTCGTATTTGACTCCACTTTGGTTCAGATTTCATCTTTGACGTATGCTCCAAGTACGTTTTGTAACGTTGATACCTTTTTATGCATTAAAAAAAATTTCGACAAAAAAAGATAAATTTGACAGTAAAATTTACAATTTTTAAATTAATAACTGTTACAAAAGGCAATAAAACAAAAATATTAAACAAAAATTTGATTGTGCATGTTTTGTAACTTATTACTCCGCATAATGCATGTTTAGCTATTTGATAGGGCATGTGTGAATGCATATTGTAGAATTTGATAGTACATGAATATCCTAATGATGCCTCTCCTAATGATGAATCACAGACTATGTTGGACGTGGCTCATACCACAAAAAGCTGATTCGATATGGAAGCATAAATAACGCGGGTTAATACAAAAAAGTAGAGGTCAATACATTAAAATGAACTACATTAGAAAGTTGCTAACACATTTGTGCAGGCGTAGACTATAGATAATTAATTTCTCTACAAGTTGGGCTCTCCATGTTTGAGCTAATAAATTCCCGCCCAGTTTGGGCTCTCCATGGTTTTTGAATCGATTATGTATAAAAATTATTCCGCTGGCTTCACCAAATCACCTAGTGGTTTGTCGCCGCCTCGCCAGGTTGAAGATAACCCAGGACGAAGTCGTAGGCTTCCGCGACCAGAGTCATGTGGGTGATCTGGGCTGTCCGGGTGACGCCGCGTCGAAGGCTGAGTTGCCGACGTTTCGACCATCCTGTCGTGGTCTTCCTCAGGGCTGGTATGTCCATATATGCCCAGGCTGGTATGCCCAGGGCATACCAGCCCTGAGGAAGACCACTACAGGATGGTCGAAACGTCGGCAACTCAGCCTTCGACGCGGCGTCAGACCAGCGTCAGGGAGATGGAGCCGCTGCCGAACGGTGGAGAGGGGACAAGATCCACCGGCCGCTTACCGCCCGTCGCGCCATTGGCGTCGCGCCATTGGCGTGGTGGGCAGCTGAGAAGCAGTTTATGAACGTCATAGGGTCAGCCGTCCGTCGGTCATTGTGGCGTGGCGTGGGGATGGGCCGAGACTCAACCATGGTGGAAAATTACCACTCATCTGCCTATTGAAATGGAATAGCTGCGTGACGCGAGGTGCTGCTCAGGAATTACTACAAATTGCACTATATTCTTTGTAAATGTTTCTACCCCTCGACTACCAGTGTGCCGATGCTGGAGTGAATAGCTCAGAGATTTTTAGTGTCTATATCAGAGAGTTTAAACTAATTTGCCATTTTTGTTCCCTTGGAGGTTGTAAATTATTCCTTGTAATGTGTAAAAGAATGTAATATCAGTTTTCGTTTTGTGGCTCAGCCAATGAAATTTTTCTTCTGAAATTAAATGCGCTGTTCGTTCTCGTTGGAAATAATGTTCCTATTAAATTGTGTTTCCCAAATATTTTGAAAACTGTTTGAATTTCAGCCTTGTCTTAACAAAAGTGCAAAATGCACATGAAAAGCACAATAAAAATAATACAAGTAAGAAATCAATTCTACTCTGGCGATGGGCAAGTCGCCAAAAGGCACCAACAGACGGCTAGAACATAGTCATAGAACGATTTTGGCACAACTGCAGAAGATAATGGAGAAAGTCTAGATGTCATTCATTCAGAATCCGTTGTTAATATTAACAAAACTTCAATATGTTTCGTTTTTCGATAACAGTTTATGTTATGACGATATTGTCTTCTAAAAGATAGAGCAAGAAAATTATTGTTATTTTCAAAGTTTTCTTTTCTCTTTGAATTCACGTGTCTTCTATGAAATTTTGCTTTAAAACGTTTTTCATCCCTTCCAAAAGATACAATGCCATTGAAAAGTATTGTTTGAAGGGACTCGAATCTTGTGTAATGTTGGCATCCCGGTACTTATCCTCCAGAATAGTACTATCCACATATTTGTAATGTAGAGAATCGTGAGGTTGGATCAATAAAAGTACATTTTTTACCATGATAACGTTTCAGTCATTTATTAGGCCTACTTCAGGGCTAAAAATATACAATAATACAAGATAAATATACTGGTAGTGCTTTGCACGATTTATATTGCACAAGAAACCAAATATATTCAAACCACAATTTGGTATACAAGGCAGATATAACCATAACAATTAATTACCTGTAATTACGAGTCTGTTAAGCGATATGTGTTGTACATTTGTTTAATTGTGTATATTTGTAAATTATATACATTTCCAACATATAATGCGATGTACATAAAATGCAAAGGAGTTAATTTTTTTAAATTTTGTCGTAAACTTTTAAGAAGAAATAGTTTTCTTGGATTTGGTATCATAAATGTATAATGCACTCTTGACAGAAATTAGGGAGGAGAGTAATAACGATTATTTTAAGAATAATATTTTTTCTTTTTGATAAAACTGTCTTATTCAATGGAACATAGTTAATAAAAATAGCTTTTTATACGGTGACCATCAAACACGTTTCAATATTAGAATTTTGTGTTTAGCACTGCACTAAATTTGAGATTACGTTGTAGCAAATCGAATTACACAATCAGCCTTACAAGCAATTATAATACGGGGTGCCCAAATAACATATACATGTCTAATTCGTTTTAGATTCATATTTTACATTGTCATATATCGACCACAAACGTTTCCAATATAATTCAAAAGGCATCATAACTTGAACTGTCTGAAACAGTCCATCGTGAACTCGCCGATTGCAATTTCAATTTACGCGTTACGGTTCGAATCGGGCTTTCTCATTGGTGTCCACTCTCTTAAAACGGGTCTCATCCTCACACTTCCTAGCTTGCTAGATTTGCTCTCGAAGGATATCGCGCGGCTCTCGGGGTCAGTGAAAGTGCGAAATTCTGTAAAGACCTGCCTTAGATACATCTTCATTTTTCCTCTTGTCGGCGAGAGCTACCGAGGTACCCAGTTGGGACACCTCGGGTTCTCTTCCCGTTCATGGGGTGAGAGTTTCTGCCTGGTGGTGGAAAGATACGGTTTGCGCGAGAGTGTTTGAGTATGTACCACCATGCCTCAACACATGGTATCAGGGAATCACTGCGTTTATGTGTAACGTATACTAGCCTCCCAAGCAATCTGGGCAGACCAGGATTGAAAAGGTACGGTCCCACAAGAAATTTGAAGGAGGTTGGAAGGAAAGCCCGAAACGACCATAATGAGACTCAAACACGCGACCTCTAGGACCGAGATCGCCATTACACGTGCGCCTTAGGGATCTCACAAGGGACCTTTCAACAGGTGCAGGTCGATATCCAGCCCAATTTTTACTTTCTCGCCACGGAGTAGAGAGAAAGTTATGTAATAATGCGCGAAAAAAACGGCAAATTTTTGACAGAAAAATTTATTACAGAGCTCGAGAAATAAAAAAGAGATAAATCCAGTAGCTAAATTTAGAAAAATCCTCTAACACGTGGTGTAGCCAGAATCCATGTTTCCTACGTCGGAAACATAACCGTTGGTTAGTTATTAAGAACAAAAATATTGTTTACTAATCATGAACACACCTCTATCTACTGTCCAATGACTAATCGACAGGTTTGGAGAAAGAATGTCACTTGGAAATTCGCCGAGAAACCTGCGACCAAGAAAAATTGGTGAATACAGTGGCAGAGCAATTATAAGAAAAAGGAAAATTTCACATTAGCGCTCCAAAATTACTGCTGTGTTTAGGAAATATCTCCAATGAAATGTATGCGACAGTACTATTTGCAGCTACCTGAGAAGTAAAGAATATCATGGTAGAGTAGCTCGAAGAAAGTACTTCATAAGTTAAATAAAAAAGCTTGTTATTCGCAAAAACTCACTTCGATCGTCCCAAAGTATTTTGGGAAAATATACTTTTTACAGGTGAAAGTAAATTTAACATTTTCCAATCAGATGGAAGAAGTTATGTTTGGGGGAAGAAGTACTCGGTACTTAATAAAGAGAATCTTCGTCCCACACTGATGCAGTGTTTTAATATGGGGGTGTATGAGCGCTGCAGGAGAAGCATCTATGAATTTTATAGAGGTGACAATGGATCACAAACAATATAGATACACTGAAGTCTCGTGTAGAGCCTAGTGTTGAAAAACTAGAATTAGTGATAACTTCATATTTATGCAGTTTAACAAGTATCTCCCACCAGCGGAGCAGATCGCGTCTGCGTGTCGAGATCTCTGGTGGAGAGTTGTAGACAACCACCCGACTCTGAGTTTCGCAGCGGCACTCACGTCGATTGCTTTAAAGTGAGGCAATGAGTAGGCGATGCCAGTCACCTGTTTGCCGGGCTTGACCGGTAACCCACCAGTCGGGTCTATGGCGCTTCGAACTTTGGGCAGGATTGGGTCTGGCTAGCCCGGTATACAGCGGACGCAGCGTTGACATGAACACGCGTCCTTGCCGGAGAACTTCGATGCCTTTTCGCTGGTACCCCTGCAGCCTCTAGAGCGCGCGTTGTGCAAGACGTGCGTGCGAGTCAGATTCAAAAGATCGCCGCACACAATTTCTACCAGGTTTGGATCCAAAAGTTTCACACGTCAGGCACATTGCCCCTTCACCGCCAGCTTAGCACATTACTGAAGCTTTCAAACCAAATTTACAAGTTTGCACGAGCAATTTTCAAAAGTTAAGATATTTTCATCGTCATTACTTCAAATACTAGTTTTAAAGAACAGATTAAATTGAGAAAAGTCCGTCTCTTCATATTGCAGTCGTAAGAAGAGCCGACGTTTTTTTAACTTTTTCAATTTTCAAAAATACAGTAAGTTCAACGAAATTGGGACCAGTACAATTTTCCTAAATCTACTTTACCAACAGTAAAAAATCCAGGAAGTTCAACGTAAACGACACCTGCGCGTTTTATTAGCGTAGTTTTCTCTATTTAAGAAAGACAATTAAAGAACATACACTGCCTGCCAAACAAAGTGTTGCACCCAGAAGCAGTGGTCCAATATTATCTCATTTCGGTATACATGCACACCATTGATGTGTGAGTAAAATATTATTCTTACACGTATCTGTGATGTGTAGAACGTCCACCAGAGTGCATTCGTTATGTCTCATCCCTCTTGTTGTGCAGTTATTATTCAACTGTTTCGAGTAAGTCAGTGAACAACGATGTTTACCTACAGTACGAAGCACCCACGATGCCACGCGTTCGACAACCTGTCCACCAACTGACTGCATTTGACAGAGGTCACAGTGTGGGACTTTATGACGCTGGTTGGTTGTGCAATTGCCAGGCAGGTGGGCCATTCAGATGTCACAGTGGACGATGTTGAAATCAATGAGTTCATGAGCACCCATATGCACGTCGTGCAAGCTTGGGTCGACCAAGAAACACAAGCCGTCAGCGTGGACCGTCGTACAGTGCGCCAAGTAGTGCGAAATCCCATGTCGTCTGCACACACCTGTCAACATGTACTGGAGACTCCACATCCTACAAGTTGTCACACGGTGGCTCGACGACTCGCGTCTGCCGGATTTAGGTCCTACCGCCCCATGCGTCAGTTACCATTGACACCAGCACACCGAAACCAGCGTTTGGATTGGTGCTGTGCCCGGGATGCAGGGACAGCGAACGACATTGTCGCATCATGTTCAGTGATGAGTCCCACTTCCCCATAACCACCGATGACCACCGTGTTCGAATTTGTCGGCGTGAAGGGCGGAGGGCACATCCTGCCAAAAATCTGTTGGGACACATTTGCGTAACCCCGGGCATCATGGTGTGGGGAGCGATCGGATTGCGTTTAAATTACCTGTAATATTGCTTCGGGAGACTTTGACGGCATAGCAACACGTCACAGAAATTCTGTATCCGCGCGTCCTACCCCTTGCACCCTGGGACAGTGTGCCAACAAGATAATGTACACCCACACACAGCACGTGTGTCTATGGACTGCTTAGAGCATATTGCGTTCCTACTGCTGTCAACTAGATTGCCAGACCTCTCCATCATTGAACACGTGTGGGATGCCGTAGGAAGGGAACTCAGTCGTATAGGCTCTATGACACCATTCCGAACCGCCTAAGGGCATGCACTGCTGCCAGAGGAGGTGCGACACCCTACTGACCTGGCGCTCACTTTCCACCTGTAACTGCAAACGGCTTTGTCACTTGTCCCATATTGTCCCATATAGTCCCATATAGTCCCATATTGTAATCAGTGTAATAAAGTCACCATGTATACTTTTACCCGTATATACTTTCATTCACTTTCAACCACTCTTTCTAGGTGCATCACATTTTTTTGTCATGCAGTTTATTTAGAACTAGTGAGAACCACTTGAGAAAATCTTGTTACTAAAATTGCCTATGTTTAGCGAGTTTGATTTTAACTGTGGAGATCTGCTAGGTATGAGGGGAGAGGGTATCACCTAGAGAGTGTAGTATCAGAGGATAGTAAGTAGCCAGAAAGAGTTAGTGGTTTCAATGTGATTCAGTGATTGTGGTTAAAAGCATAGGCTTAACACTTGCGACTGCTAAAAGTGGTATAAGGCTCAACGGGTCATGCTTTTCGTTATTTTCTTGGCTGGAACTATTATTCACGTAAAAACTAAGCCAAATAAGCTAGGTTTTCAGTAAAATATTATAAATCCTGTAAAATAACCTGAATCTGCAAATACATGCGCAAATATGCAATTAAGAATAGTATTGAATTAATTATATTAGTAGTTAGTATATGTAAAATACATTAGTGTGAAATTTCATGATATAAAATATTAATATATTTGCTAAATACTTAGTTTTATAGGCAAATTTGCATAATTAATATAGTTGATTTGCTCCTACAGATAATCACTGTAAGCAGCAATCGCTACTTTCTAGTTAGAAGGATAGCGTATGTTACAGCTTGTAAATTTCATAAATATAAGGATTCTTCCCATCATCGTAAGTGTACTATAGATTTCAATCACTTTAACTCGTAATCAAGGCCATTACTTACACAAAATTGTTAGATGTTCATTCATGGTGTTTAAAATAGTCTTTTGACGTTCAAATTAAAAGTTTGTTGGTTATCATGTGTTAAATACCATATGTATCACATTGCTTTTGAAATTGTAACTTGCTAAGAACCGTACTTTTACATTATTTTCTATTGTCATCCTGATATATGTGCGAATTTTGAAGTGTAGGAAACGTGTAATCAATAATTATATTACTGGCACGGATGAACTTTTGCCTATGACAGAAGTGCAAATAAGGCTTCAAATATCAAGTGCTACACGGTACTTTTGGCAAAGGTAGAACATTCATTTTCAAAATATACTAATCTATTGACTGAGAAGATAAAATCTTACCACAGAAAACTTATAAAAATACAGGATGTAAAATGTTTTTAAAAAAAGTAAATTAAAAATGTTGTTAATGTCAAATTTCATTCGTTCAGTTTTTCTTCGTAGAAATAGTTATTTTATGTTGCATATTTTCCCATTTTAGTTGCACATTTAATGGATTTTCTATGCACATTTGCATGCTTATTTTTAACCTGTTTGTGTTTCATATCAGCCGATATCTAGTGATTAATATCTAGATCTGTGAGGCATAGGCCAATTGTGGGGGTATGATTAGCCAGTTGCACGACCCTAAGGATGGTGAGCGGAAACGTGATAGGGAAGGATTGTGCGCGGTGTGTGGCCAGTATTAAAGGGCGCTCTTCCTGTATTCTCCTAGAAAAAGTCAGGGAAGCCACAGAAAGCACTGATCAGAGCAGTCTGATTACGAATTCGATTCCGGCAGGCGCTACAAACTCCCCGATGCTTATCACAAAACTTAAGTGTTCAGCACCGGGCGAGGATCGAACCCGCGATTTCCAAATCACAAGGACGCTCGGCCGCCCAGCGGTGGCGTAACGTTTGCTACAAACGGTGTTGGTTATTATTAATTACTTCACAATATTTTTGTTATTGATGTCGGTGAATGCAAATCTCAGAAAAAGTCAGCGTGCGCCTCCTTTCGTTACTGCTGCTTGCCATGCAGATCACTGCCGCACAGTAACGATCCAGACGCACAGTAAGTTATTTTATTTCCAATCACTCACCTCATTCTTTAAGTTCTTTCATTTATTATAGTTTATTTATATTATAGCAATTTGAGCTTTAATTTCAATTTCGTCGTATGCATCGGGCCTTTCTATGTTTCTGTTTATTGCAAAATAAAATATATTTGTTGGAAACAAACATTAAATATTCTTAATTTGACTTATTGTTATTATTATTATTATTATTATTATTTTCCCTACTACAGAAGATTTTATGAGTCAGCTGAATATAAAATATACTCCAGGTTGCAACTAGTTACCTAATTAACAGATCTAGGGGAAGTCGGTGCTTCCACAATACTTTGTGCAAAATGTGCGATGTTCCAAATAAAGCAATTTCTAGCATATCCTTACGACCTGGGTGTTTAGCCAAGTTCTTACTCAAATTTTGCGAAACGAATCTCAGAGCTCCGATGACTATCGGTACGACCTGTGCTTTTACGCCCCGCATTCGGCTGATCTCGATTTTCAAACTCTTGTGTTTAAGACGTTTCTCTGCCTCCTTAGTTGCGAGGTTTTGATCGCAGAACACAACACGTAGACACGAATCCCCGATAACAATATCCGGTTTGTTTGCTGCTATGACGCGATCCGTTTGAATTTGTTGGTTGTACAATATTGTATAGTGTCCAACAGATGTCTCCGGTTTTGGTGGATGTTCGTACCACTTGGAGCATGTTGTTGGGAACTTCGAGGGCAGTATAGATTTACCAGTGGAGGTAACTACATCATGTCGTGTCTTTCAAAGTGTCAAAGTTTTCATTCTTTGCTAGGATTGGACAAGCAGAGACTATGTGATGAATGGTTTCTACTTGTCTCTGGACGATGCGGTATTTATAATAATAATAATAATAATAATAATAATAATAATAATAACTGCGTATATGCCATTTCTGACCACGCTACACGTTCTCTTCTGAGACCCACTCATAATTTACCCTGGAGATGTTAACGTGTGCCATTGTGGATATCAACTTTTCACCTGTATCCCAAAGAAATACAAGGTGCTTTAGCCTTGAATTATAACTTTTGAGGTTTTAGGATGATGAGAGGTAGACGTGGAGTTTTGAGCCATCCCCACATTCGCCTGTATGACCGAGAGAAACCACGAAAACTCCGGTCAGAATGGCCGGCCAGGGGATCGAACCCGAGACTTGCGAGTGAGAAGTCAGCGCGCTACGCATTGAGCCAATTCGTTCGATAATCTTATGCGAGAATATATTTATAGAATAATACTATATTTATATCACATTTCAACATATTTACTTCATATTATTTATGTCATTATATCTTTAGCATTTTAAAATATTTGCTTCAAACAGAAGAGTTTCTTACCTATACGTGAAGAAAATGCAGAAAAATTACTTCATTATTTTTAATAATGCTAGTGTGTGCTCATTTAATACATGAATATTTGTAAAGGTTCTTTGAAAAACCAAATTCATAGAAATTAGCAAATCACTTGTTAATTTTAAACTCTATACAAGGAGTAAAATAAACACGTTTCTATTAAAGAAACAATAGTGTATTTTTTTAGGTTTTTGTCTTTTTACTGCGGAGTGAATGAGTCACCCAACGCCTCACTGTGTTTCGAATCACAATACGCCTAGCGCCGAGTTAATGTTCTTATATGTCACTTAAAATTTGAAATGTGTGTACATTTGAATTAATATCTTACCGGAATATTTTGATGATGTATTTTTATTTTAAAAGAAATCATCATGTTAAAATAGTTTCAATATTCTTATTTCAAATAGTTTATTTCTGATCTGGGAAGTTAGATTCCCTGTTGGTAAAAATTACCTTCATCAACCATTCAAGACTTGACGGTCACATATCGGTTAGTCGGCTGCTGTGTTTTAGTATTTTTCGTTTCCATACTAGAGACCGTGTGCTGCCGCGAGGTTGTTGTGCCGGTAGTTATAAACAGAGAGGTCAAACTTAAGAATTTCTTGACACTTGAACAGAAATCCTGTAATCGTAAAGAACGAAAATGACGAAATATAGAGACCATTTAAAACGCCGCAAAATAAATTAAGGAATTATATGCAAAGAATTTATAAGAACAATATGGCAAACGTCACTCGATAGAGTGACACTAGTTGCTGCAAATGCCCTCCATGAACGACGATAGAAGAATGAACACCGCATGTTGAGCAATACGACCTCCCCAGGCATGCGATCATATAGAACAAAAAGTTATTTTCACATTCTGGATCGAAAGCGCCCAAGTTACATTGATCCAAAAAGCCTGGCACACGTCCGGAATGCCCGTTGTAAATATCGCATTGACTGCTCTTCATGCAGTTGCCAACATTTTAGTAATACGATTTGTTTCTAGTCCTCTCACAAGCCATCATCACCCCAAAGTACACACAATGTATTTGTAAGATCAGGCTTTAGACAGTTTTAAATAATTTAAATACCTGGTCTATTAGGGAGCAAATTACCTTATTTCTGAGTGCGGTGTTGCGGTGTTTTAAAAATAGTTTAACAAAAAAGTGTGTTAGATGTTTTAACCAAAAATATTTTAACAATATTTTTAAAAGGAGGCTCTGAAAAACTATATTCATCTTCATCATGGAAATGCACGGAGTGCACAAAGTACATAGCTTCTATATTATTTATCATATACAGAAAATAATAAGAACCTTTTAAGTTTTGAAAAATGAGTTTTCGAAATGCATTTTGGTCTACAGAGAATGTAATATGTACTGTTTGCATCTTCTTATAGCTGTACGAAAACTAAAGAGACGATGACAAAATGAATTCAGCATAAAAAAATATGAAAATACTTTAGAGTTGATAATATTTAATTTTATTCACAAGGGCGTAATCCACATAAGATGATAATTAATTTATTAAGCAACTAGTGATGGTTCAATAACACTTTTCTCGTATTATTTCCAAGTGCTTCGCTATATCATCCTATTACATAAACCTGCTGGGTTTTCAACTAGCGAAAAATATTGTTCCCAACGAGACTCGGAGTTAACTCGCCGTCAGCCATACCACTACGGTACAGAAGGACCCAAAGGATCGATCTCGGACCGATGCTTAAAACTGTAGTTGTCTCAACACAATCCCTATTTTTATGAGATTTGGTGAACTGCTTATAAGCTATACTTATCAAAACAAAAGATCCCTTTTTGTAAGATAGTTTAATTTACAATTTCTTTAAAACATAAAATGTATCGTTAACACATAATTATACATCTTTTTCGTGGAATGTACGTCCAAGAAATCGTAAATTAAACTGACTTAAAAAAAGGGATTTTTGGTTTGCGTAAATAAAAATTCCCTTGAATTTTGAAGAGTACGCCCAAAATTGGACTAGAACCACATTTTTATTGTTCCTTGATACAAATGCGGACTCAACTTAAATACAAAATTTGAAGCGGTTTTTGAGAAATAAATGTTAAAATATTAAAATTGCCTATATTTCGCGCACAATTCCAAGAAAACTACTCATATTTACGAAAAATTTTAAAAAAATTAAAAAATTAAAAGAAATTTTATTTCAAGATCTGTTTTTAAAGAACTGATTTCATTAAGGAAAAAGTATCTTCAGTATTACAGCTGTAAGAAGACGCCCAAAAAATTGCACTTTTGCAATTTTTAAAAAATCTGTGATTTCAACGAGCACCATTTTCTTAAGCGTCTTTTACGCTCTTCAACAACAAAGTGTAATCAAAATGTCCGTGCTATTTTTAAGAAAAAGTTTGGAAATATTTTTTGTAATACCTGTAAATATATCTGCATAACGTTAAGCAACAGAGAAATGCAGAGGCAATCTTAACGGCCGCCGGCCACGCAAAGGAACCACGGAGCGTAAAAGAACCACGTGTACTTCAAACTATTTATTAAACTTCGAAAACAAATGACAAACAACATAACGAACATACAGACGATAAATAATGCATACAAACGTTCAGCGGTTCAATTACAGTATTCTTATTTTTAACTAATGATTGCAGTAAATCTGAGTATTGAATGAACTATTATTATTATTATTATTATTATTATTATTATTATTATTATTATTATTATTATTGATACTTTCTAGTCCTTCATAAAAACATTGCAGGTGCCGACATTGACGTACTTGAATTTCTTGATGATGATGCGCCCTCGTCGGTACAGACTGCTGAATAACTGTTAAGAAATTTTAATTTTGTTCGATACCGATTGTTCAGTACATTTTTCTACTACTGACAAGAATTCTTAACCTTCAAGTTCTTTAAGCGAAAGTTGATCGCCAGCGTTTTCGACTATCTTTATTTTCTGTATTTGAAAAATGAATTCAGACGTCACTTACAATATACTTTTCTTAACTGAAACGTAAAAATGAAAAATATGGAATACTAACCTTGATATGTTAACATATTCGTCAACTAGTAAATATAGTTTCAACATTCAGAATTTTGTCCACAACTTTGTGGGACAGTGCGTCTCAGATATTTGTTTGGCATACACCAGCATGTTTCATTTACATCGTCAACATTCTTACATTGACGCCAATGTTGAAAATCTTCTGAAATTGAGTTCTTTCGCACACCTTATCTTGGTGTTCACCGGTAACAAGTCTAAATTGTACCACTTGCAATATCTACATCATCGTCTGACATCCCCCATCTTAAAACTACCGCGCTTCACGAAACAAATCGAAATGTGCTAACATAGGAGTAACATGTTTTCTAATTACACGTTTTGACGGCTTCGTGGAAAATCGCATTACAACAGTTGACGTTAGGCAGGGATCTTCCGCTGATTACGCCTTTCTGAATTTGAAACCGATTCGAAATTTGAAGCATTTGAACGCAAATCAAAATTTGAAGCATAATTGCGCCTTCGGTGGTACAACGGTTATCGGTCTGTTATGCCAAAATTCGCGGGTTCATCCCGGACCGAATCAGAGAACTTTAAGGGCAGAAATATTTCTTCATACACCTTTCTTCGGAGGGGAAGTATAGCTGGATGTCCCATGTAGATTTACTGCACGTAAAAGATCCTCAAGAAAAAAAGATACCTCTGAGCTAAATTCAAATCGACAGTTTCGTCGCCCGTGTTATGTTATTTCTCTGCAGATGTTCATGGTCAGACGGAATACTAGGCCTGATGATCTGAGCCTCACCACATAAAACAGGGTTTGATTAATTAATTTGTTACTCGCCGCACGGTTAGAAAGTCTTTTCTTTTGTTGCACCCTGACGAACGGCGAACGTTCGTGCTCTTACTGATCGCCAAAGATAGTAGGTCGAGGTCGCTGATCTAGGAGGTTCTCCTGGTCAGCATGTAGCGAAAACAAGGGACCAAATGATACAGGAAGGACGCCATACGATTCAAGATATTAACATGACATTCGAATATTGTACAAGCATTCTGAGATCTGCATCTATAATACATCATGCACATTCTCTAAATTTTCGAATTTGTCCCCACAGCTTCTCAAAACGGAAAAAAATTATTGATAAGAAATGTATTGATAATTCTACCGTATTTTTTTAAATTTATTGTTTTAGGCATAGAATAATTGAAATAATATTTTGTTTTAGATTAATTCTATTTTCTTTGGGTGACATACAATACTATATAAAAGGAATAATTAAATTTAAAGAATAAAATTATATGCATTCGGTTAATAGCACAAAACATATTGCCCATTTTTTATACCCAATTATTTGATAAGTGACATTTTGAATCGCAATAAATGAAAACAACAACAAGAAACAGAAACACACACCCACACTACTATAACTTTCCTTGAAAATATATTGTTTTGAAACGAAAATGTATGGCAAATAACGTAAGGGTATCTATATATGTTAAAAGGGCATTTATATATGTCGTTGTTATGTTTTGTGTAATAGAAAGCTGGTGTATGTACGGCAGAGAACTGAATTCGTCCAATATCATTCGGAAAAATGGTTACTAATAAATAATTGCTAATTATATTGACAGCATTGTTGAAAATCTGTGCAAATTTTCAGTAGGTAACATCACCCAATGATAGGTGAAAGAATGAGAGAGCCAGGTTCACAAAATTAATATAATTTATTCGGTTTCTTGTATAGTGGCGACTTCTCGGATCCACACTAAAAATATAAATTTGTATTATGAGGAATATAAACGTAATTTCGTGATTTCGTCGAGTAAATCAGACATTGTAGACTTGGCGGTCAGCATACTAAATTGTTATTCTTTTTTTTTCACATCGATTTTACAACACGAATAGATATGACTCGCCCAAGTGTGGGGAGAAATAATTAAAAGTTAAATATTAATTTTAATTCTTAGGTTTATGATCCATTACAGCATAAAGAAAGGAGTTTACCGGCCTAGATAGCCGAGGTCGCTAAGGCTGAAGGTCGTGTTATCCTTACGTGTTCTTCCTACAGTTACCCATACAGTTAAAGCAATCATAGTGGTCGCTATACGACCAGTTTGTTAAAAAGCGACCAGAAAAAAATAAAACAGGAGCACACGTTTTCAATAAACTATTTGTAAATTTATCTATATGTGTCTTTATACCTTCCGTGAGTTCAAGCGCAATTCTCAATTGGAGAGACTTTTACCGGATTGCATACTTCTCTATCATTATTCTTTAAAATAACTTTCTCTTCGAAGTATGGAGATAATGTGGTCGTACTTTTATCGATATTCCTCATTGCTATAGTCTTGTTATTAGCGTTCTTAGCATCCTGATTCCTTTTCATTATATTCCTATTACACTGCAGTATTACGAAGTAGCCATTGCCCCGCAAGTGAAGGTGTAGTTCATCACTTCGCAAAAAGTTGCCTGCAAAATTAAACGAACTTCATGGAAGATTTCGCTTCATTAATAAATAAGTACAATCCGAAAGAGAGACACCAGATGTGTAATTCTAGGTGAAATCTGACATACGTTGTCCCAAATTCAGAAAAATATATATGTCCTTTTAATAAAAATAAAATAGTATTTTTGCTTAAATGGTATTTTTTAATTAAAAATATGGAAAGTTTTTGCATTTAGTCTAACAACGTTATTTTAAATTTTTTTATTTTCAAATCTATCGTTTGTAGAAGTATATACTTGAGATAAAACGTAAGCAAAAGTAACAGATTTTTACACATTTTTTTAAAGAAAATTTCATAATTATTATATTGCTTTTGTAGATAAATAATTTAATTAAAAAAATAAATTAATATTATCGTCTTTTGTTTAAAACCGATGGCAATGCTATTTTTCAATATTTAATTTAGATATCCAATTTCAAAAACATTTTTTTCGAAATGACGGAAACATCTATTCTCACCGCCTTGCTGTCAATTTTCTCGGCGTCTTCTTTCGTGCTAGCTCATTTGCTCCAACCGCTGTCCATTATGTCAAAGTAGTGTTGATTACTTTGATATCAGCAGGTCATTAACGGCGTGAGGAAATAAGAAGCCATACTAGCTCTGGGATAATATGTGACCGATGAATATCAGACGTGTGGTGAGAGAGAGTTACAGCCAGTAGTTGCACTCTATGAGTGATACTTGGGCGTGAACATGCACGTGTGCATGTAAGATAGTTATGTAGATATACAAGTGTCTTAAAACAAATTTTACAAACTTCTAGAATATGTACAGGGGTCGAAAATGATCACTTATTGCCAATGCAATGAGAAATTACATGTAAACGAGTTATATATACACATGAACTCTCGTTTAGTGCTTAGCGTGTGTCTGTTCGTTCACATGTTCTGTCCGTCACTCAATGTTAGACTCCTTCCGCGACTCGGCTGTTGTTGGGGAACTGGGCATCTTTTCATTTCCTATTTTTTTAAACTCAAATGAATAAATATGAAAATAAATTTAAAAATTTGAAGTGTCGTAGGCGCTAGTTCCAAATGTGAGATTGTGTTAACCAAATACGAAGGGATTTTTTTCGTGTAATGAATAACTACACATTCAATCGAAATACAAGTTAAATGATGTATGCATGCAAGGAAACTAACCATGCTGTACAACTTAAGGATATACCGCAATATTATGTACGTTCCAAAGAATTGGGAACAATTCATTGTTCACAGGTAGAACGGTGTCACTTCCAACATCACCATTCTGTTTCTTTGAACAATCGGAGGCCTCCACTGACAGCATAAAATTGTGTTTTTACCTACGAGGTCATTAAATAACTAAGAACTACACCATATCTGCTGTTGATAGAATGACACTTGGTGAACACAATTATCAACCTATTTTAAACAAACGAAACATGGAGTTACAACAGTTGGGCTTTAAGGGGTTCATTGTTCGTAAGTAATTTTATAAATGGTTACAAAGGACGGGCAATGCAATAAGGTTCGTGACGCCGCTTGGTTGAGTAAAACATTCTTCGAGGCAGTTTCCAGGAGCACTCACTCCTCTCCTGTTGTCATGGATCAATGACGCTGCAGGATACATGTGTTAGCGACTGAGAGGGACATCTCCCGGGGCGATTCCTCTAGTGCATTCCCGGCCCTAACACCAGTAGTATACAGTAATTTGAGCGGCGATGCGACCATTGCTATAAACTCGCCTCAGAGATGGGGCTGCTCTCAATGCGTAAGCTCTCTGAGAGATGTCTAGGGGTATAAGAAACTTTCCACAGAAAATAATTTGTATAACCAGAGTACAATAATTCGCTTTCTATTCTTCAAATGATAAAGATATGCAATGTTACCGAAGAGTTACAGAGATGACCATCAGAATTAGAATAGTTTTGAAATAAAATTCTCTGTTTATGTCAGTTGTTGACATTTAATCGGATTTAGTTAAAAAACTCATAGATCAGGACATGGCATTTGATTTACGAACATTTGAGAAACAATGACATTTAAATCAAGAGATCTTAAGTTGTGCAGCAGCTACCGCAGGGGTAGGCGGGAGACTTACATAGGATAAGTTGACATTTTCAACGATTAGATTTGATGAATAAATTTTTCCTCTTAAGTAAGTGCCTGAGTTTCGATACTACTCGATACTTACTGAAACGTCTTCGGACCGTGTACTCCCCGAAAACTGAATGGAATAAACTTAATTTTTGGGACATTATTTTTCTAAAATGATCATTTTACGTCAAAAGGTTTTAGTCTATGAATTAGTAAAAATACATAGAATTAGATAGCGTAAGTCAATAGTCTATAAAACATATAGTTTTTGTGTACAATGTTACATTTCCTGAAAATATTAAAAACAAGGAATTAACGCTATTTGAGTTCGAGATCTTCAAGTATGGAGCGATGCCGTTCTGGAGTTCAAAGATGAATGCCGCTCTCATCGCAGGCGGCAATAGTTTTCGAGCAGAACGTGCATCTGAGAACGTAACCTTCCTGCTTCCATTCAGTAATAAAACAGCAACTCAGCACAGTTCATCAACACAGATATCCGTGAAATGGAGCGAAGGGAGGAGTGGCGGTTTGCCAGGGCAAGCAAGGGAGTTGAGACCTTCCCTGCAATTTACAAACCTTTTCAACATTTTTACTCTCTTGCACAATCTATTGCAATATTGACTTTGTTTTAAAAATAATTTTTGTGCGAAGAACGCGACACTTGTGTATTGCTCCAAAAAGAACGTTAATACTGCCCGTGAAATCCGTTAGTTCTCGGCTTCTAAGCTCAGATTTAGTCACCAACTTTCAATTAGTAGCGCGATTACCGGCTTACGTGTCTTAGGGCATCAACTGATGTCACTTCAGTGGCTCTGATCGCGAGGTCCTACGTTTCGAGTCGACGGTGGAAGGACTTTTGACACTAGCTACACAGCTAGGTTGAATTCACCTGCTGTCTGGAGGAACATTCTAGCGGCCGGCTGCTCTGATCGGTAATTTTCCGCGTGTTTTTTCGATCAACATCAGGCGAATGCGACAGCAGTGCCTTACTTAACAAACGCGCGCGATCATTTCTTACACTTCTTTGTCCTATCCTCTCTTCCTTACTTATACACACTCTTGCCTGCACTACACTACCACACATATCGGGAGCTTACAGCTTGTCCGGACTGAGGCGGTGCCCCACTGGTTGGAGGAAACTGGTCAGGGAGAATCCCGCTACCACACATGTATGCCGACGTGCACCACACCTAGCCGTCCAGAGGAGGCAGAGCGCCACCATCTTCCTATCAAAAAATATACACTACACTTACGGGACTAATGTACATACATGTTGACGCGGCCTAATGAATGATCGTAAATACGTTTGTGGCAGAATTTGTCGAAATTCTGAAAGCGGAAAAATGTGAAATACAAGATTTATGTTTCAATCTAAAATTACATGAAAACTAGTTTTATTTTAGAAAAGAAGTGTGCATGGTTACATGTCAAAAATCGTGTTATATTTTAAATATTTTGTCAAAGCAGAGCAGGATGAGGTGGTTGTTGTTTTGTTCAACATTTGTAGAGATTTGATCAAGAAATTTCTAAGAAAAGTGAAATTTCATTCACTTCAAAGGTATTGCTTAAAATTTTAAATGTAATTTATTGCCAATTATGAGACTTAACCAAGTATGAATCTTACAATAGTGAAAAGTTCCAATATTTTTTTCTCGTTTAAATTTCACCATAAAGTAGAACATTATAATATGACTTTAAGTATATTCAGGCCCCGGTGATGTTACGTATTGTTTCTGTACCCTTTCTTTATTATTAGAAAGTTTTTGATCTTAACCAAAACAACTAATCTTAACAGTTATAAATAACAACGTCGAATCTCGTGTGAAGTTTTAAAATATACTTTTTCTCTTTCGCTTACGCTTAGAAGGTGCTGACATCTGGTAGAAGTGATAATAAGTTACACAAATTTTGGCGTCTTTCCGATTTTGTTTATCGGTTTTTCCATTTCGTGTATAGTTGTTCCGACTTAGTACTTTGATTATTTACATTGTAATCACTTGTTTGCGGGAAATTAATGCCGAGAAGCGATTGATAAGTTTGGCCAGGTTTTATTCACTTTTTTTTACTTTGGGTGTGCATAAAGAATTGTTTCTAATGCACGTAGTTATCAGTATTGCTTCTTGCAGGGGAATAATTAATTGAAACATGTGCACTTGGGAATATTGATATGAAGGATGTGAGAAATGAAATTCTGCATGAAAATTTAGAAACAAATCGGATGAATCTGTACAATTTGGAACGTTTAATTGCTTCTTATTTTAAAGGGCTTTGCCTTCTGCGAATCCAGAAGAATTTCAATTACTCACTAACTTTCGTCCTCATAAGGAGTTGAAGCCAACACTCCTATCAATAGCATACATTATCCATAGCAGAAAAACACACCTAACTTTTGTCCACCATGGTGAATCTTACTTCTCTGAAACACATTATGAACACAAAACAAGTACTCGCTTACAGAACCGAGCCTGGTTATCGCTTAAGTTTTCTGCAAAGATCGTGAATGATATTCCAGACGACACGTGGTTAGCTTATACTATTTAAGCGACGATGTGCAAAGAGGAGGTCCCCTTCCAAATGCATCCAGCATGTGTTCAATGATGAAGGGGTCTGGCCATTTTGCTAGCCACGGAAGGGCGTCAACATGCTCTAGGCAGTCCATATACACACGTGCCGTGTGTGAGCGTGCATTATCTTGTAGGAATACTGTCCCAGGGTGCTGCGCCATAAGGGATAGAACGTGCAGCCGCAGAACGTGTATGACGTATCGTTGGGCCGTCAACGTCTGTCGAAGCACCATTAGGGGTGATTTGAACGCATATCCAATGGCTCCCATCCGATACCCCATCATGCCCGGTGTTAAGCGTGTGCGTCTCTCCACATCTTGGGCAGGATGCGCCCCCTTCCCTTCGCGCCGCCACACGATGGACATCGGAGGTTCTGGCGAAGTGGGACTCATCGCTGAACATGATGCGAAGCCATTCGTCCGTTGCCCTGCATCCCGGGCACGACACTAATCCAAACGCGACGTCAGTGTTCTGGTGTCATTAGCAACCGACGTATGGGGCGGCGGGACCCCAATCCGGGAGATACGAGTCGTCGAGCCTCTGTGCAGGAACACACAGGACGTTGTAGACTCGCCAGTACATGATCTCGAATGGCGGGTGCCCACGACATAGGATTTCGCACTGCTTGGCGCACCATACGACGGTTCTCCCTAGTCTGTCGAACGCGTCTGCAAGGCATCGCGGGTGCTTCTTACGGTAGGTATACGACTTTCCTCCCTGTCCGACTCAAAGTAGTTGACTGATATAACAATGAGTAACAACAGGGCGGTGGCATCACGAATGTACTCTGGAGGGCGTTCTACACATTGCAGAGACGTGTGAATCAAATCATTTACTCACACGTAAATGGTATGGATGTATACCCAAATAGGATGATATTGAATCACTCTTGGGTGCATAACTGTTTTGTCAGACAGTGTATTTAGTATTCTTTAAAGCACATTCAGTGCCACAAACTTCACATTTGTTTATTCTACAAAGCAAAACAGAATAAATTAGAAACTATTGCTTTCAATATTTCACAGTTCACACTGCTATAATGATATCGACGGCTTCTTACAAATCTAAGTTTTCAATTTTTTTTTGTTTTGGTGGTGAGCTTTTATCTTATCGTATACTAGACATTTTCATCCAATATACTTGTGTAGAGAATGTTAGGTAAGACTGAAAAAATCGTTGTCGAGACTGTCGGAAATAGACGTTTTGGGGATACCGAAAAAGCGTTTATTTTTAAAAGGTGTGTCAATCTGTCAATAACGCTAGTTGCTAAACCGGCAGAATTATCCAAGGAGTGTATAGTCCTCGATCAATCTAGCCGAACCCTAGGCTCTGCAAATTTGAAAGATATATTTTAGTTTTGGTGGTACATTAATGAAACCTCTATGGTATGTTTTTTAAGATTTACTAAAAATGGCACTTAAAGATATGGTTAAAAACATATTGACCTTAAACCAAACGAAATTTGGAAAACTGTAAAAGTTCAAGACTTTATCAAAGTTTTCGAGTAATTATGAAGTAAAAAGTGACCATTTCCCACAGAAACGTAAACAAGATTTCCTCGAAAACGGTTTCACATTTTTTTTACTTTCTCGCATATTTCTTTAAGAGAAAAAAGACATTTTACTTTCTTTCGTATTTCGCATATTTAGTAAAGAGAAAGTATTGTAATGGGTAGTGGCAGGCAGTTTTTTTACAGCAGAAAAATTCTGATTGTGGATCCCTGATGCCGTAAAAAGGATAATTCTTGGTTTTATATTTAGTAAGATACTTCCTCTAATACATTGTGTACTTAAGTCACGTTGGGTTGGTCCTACATACCGAATAATTGGTTTACAGATAAACATCTGTAAATCTATAAGTCTGGAGACAATCCTTGTGCCGAAACAGATGATAGGGTTTTCTCCAACATGATTCAATATATCTGAACGAATTGGAAACCTATTGTTTGAGATTTGAGATACTTAAAAAGAATCCTCAACGACATTTTCAAACGTTTCCCAAAATGTGTCGTTGCTTTTCTTTATTCCTATGGAAATATATTGAAGGTCTCTTACAATTGTGCAGTCACATTTCTGTTTAACTCTAAATTTTCGAAAACTGCTACTCTTTAATTTTTTTTCGGCATCCACCAACACGTGCATGTTTTTTAAAATGAAACCAGTTTTCATAATTAGATCTTTCAGTAAAAGCATGTACTTTTTTAAAAATGTGAGTCGTTTTTGCGTCATTTTGTGTCAAATAGAAACAATTTTTAAAATAAAATTTTATAAAATATGCCCCATTTGTTAATTTTTCCAAGTCGTATTTACTACGACAACAATTTTGAATTAGATAAACTACATCACAACAAACATCAAATTCGAGTATGATTTTACTTTCCGTTTTTATTTCAGTCAATTGTCAGTGTGTTCCAAATGAAGTCAAGTGTTCCAAATGAAGAACGACTATTTGAACGAATCAAACTCATTTTCTGAGTATCCATAAAGGAACACTTAAATATCTGACGAAAACCAGGCGACAGCAACAAAATATTGTGACCCGACGTAAGTAATCTGACGTCATACAACAGCGAACTAACTAAAGCAATTATTATATTGGTTCGATATATTTCATCAGCTCGGCTTCTGATCGTCTTTCAAAAATTTTGTGATATAGAACCATCCTAAATATGTCATTAAAAAATACGAATATTGAATGTAATATAATACATCAATATTGAACAAAATAATTTCTGTAAATATTGTCTTTCTTTACGTTAATAAAAACGTTTTCAACGTCTCTGTAGTTGTGAGCATTCAGTTATAGTACATGGTTCCTAGGAGTGGCAGATGAAATTCCATGGCTGACAAATTTTTCTTTGAACTTTTCGCAAGGATAGTATTCATCACAGTGGATACAGTGGCAGAAGTGTCATTTCGATGTAATTTTTTGAATTTATACAATTAAAAATATTTTTCGAATCACCGGCAATTCCGTAAAGCTGAAGAGGCTGCAAGAGAGAGCTAAAGAATTCGTAGAATACAAGTTGCAATATTGCGTAACACTACAAATAAAACAATAAAATATGCGCTGTTGTAGCACTACCAGTTTCACGTGTAAATAAATACAACTAATACGATTACGAAAATTATTTGAAATGCTATACAACTGAGGAAATGTGAAATACTGCCAAGGGTCTTCGGAGGATTGAAAATTCCGAATTGCTACGAAATGTTCAGTCTTTAAAAATGAGTAGTGAACATACTACTTTCGGATTACTATAGAAATAATGTTATAAATATCATCTAAACTCACGACTAGGAATGTTAGTTGTCAATTAATTATAGAATATATATGAGGTACCAAACAGCATCATAAGAAACTTATTTAGTAACTGAGTGCCTCTAAAACACATTGTATAATTTGTTTTATTATTACTATTATTATTATTACTATTTATTTCAGAATAATGTCAACAATTAAAGAGCGGTGGATGCAAAATGAGACACTATGACGTAAACAGAAAAATCTGTATTTAAAGATTGAAAACCAATGCTTTGAGTCGTTTTTATTGAATGTATTATTTATTGAATATATTAATATTGAATTATGGTTATTATTTTAATGAGCTTGTGTTCTTGTCAAACATTTGATTTTTGAAAAATTAACTGTTTAATTTTATTTTGTTTTTGTAACAGACGGATTATAATTATGTGATAGTAAACAACCTTCATTCCGCTCTGCCAGTTTGCTTATTCTCTGCACTGTATTATCTACATTCCAGTGCAAGAGAGTACTTTTTCTCTGAAACGTAGTACCTAAAAAAATTGTTCCCTCTCCGCACCCTTCCCAACTCCGACCCTACAATTAATGTAATGTTTTCTACATCCTCACTGAAATGCTCTTTTTGCGTCAATGCCTGGCCTGCTAAACACCGGTGCACTGAGAGTTGCCTACCAATCAGGGGTAACTACAACATGTGGGTTTTCTATATATGAAATTTCTTTCTTCACTTTCATTATCAAAACGTTATAATATTTGAACACTGTACAGATACCCTAGAAGTTTGTACCATGTAAAAAAGGTTTTGAAACTTATCTACGTTTTGAAACGTAGAAAATCGCATCCAAAAGTTCAGTTGTCTAAAATCACTTTGTTCGCTAGCGTGTCGTGATAAAAAAAACCTGTCGTTCAGCCAAATAAAAGCTTTCTTGACGTTTATATAATAATTTATGAAGATTTAAACAACCACTAATAGAAACAAGAGTTGGAGACAATTGCACACCAAGACCACAAACCTCCCGTGCCCTTATTAGATCGTTATGGACACGAAAACCTAATTTAATGACTCGTAGTGTGCGGCGTGTGTACTAGTGAGTGAAATTCCGAAAAAAATGCTTCCATATAAGCAAACAACGTCTTTGCTACTAAATCACGCTTACTCTGCAAAACAGGTCGATTTAAATTCCAAAGAAAAACAGAATAAAATATGTACACGAACATTTTTGACACCAAGTAACTTCGCAAGTGTTTATTTGAAACATTTTTGACAACAAACTCCGTTTAATCAAAAAATACCTTTACACTGTAAATATTAACATGAAATATAATGAAAAAATAAAACGTTTCAATTTTTAAAATGAAAATTTCTCACGCTAATGGCACATATGCAAAATAATACAGTAATTGTTTTAATTGTACTGTATCATTTAATAGAACTAGTAGGGCTACTAAGACATTTTCTAGGATTATTTCAAAGGGGTACGCAATATTATATTACTACATGTACCTGTAAATGTGTTTCTAATCAGCACATTTTTTCTCTGGGCAGAGAATCGAACTCGTATCCATGAAGTGAACTCTCCATGCGATTTATTGTTACACCAGAAAGTTGCTCGGCTGTACTCAAATTTCCTAACGCCTAAAACGTTGTGATCTCCCCGTTATTTTTAACGTATATACTTGTCGAAAATTTTAAGTTCAACGAAAAAGTGACCTACCCCATTCTTTAAAACGTCATTTGCGCGGAAAAAGAGAGATTTCTCAGAATTCTTTTTATAAATTGCATAAACTTCAGGGAGAAATTACGTGAAAATAATTCGTTAAAAATGTTATATAACTTTATTTCAAAACTTGATTTTTTAGAACAGATATCATTAAGACAAAAATCTCTCTTCAACATTGTACAGCCAATGGTACAAAAACTGGGCGATGTCCTGAGCGGAAATTTACCAGAGTTTGCTTACCCCTGCCCCGACCTGCAAGAACGAGCTGACCTATTCGCTTTAGCCTTATTTTAGAGAGGGGGGACTATTCACCGGGAAAATACGAAAAATGGTGGCAATCACAAGTTATCTTATGGTAAATATTTGAAAATAAATCTTAAAGCAACCAACAGTTTTACGTGAATTGTAGTATATACATTTAATTGGAGAAATAAAGGCATGTAATATCCCAGTAAAACACATTTTAAAACAGTAATAATACGCGGATGTTTGCAGAAACGAACACCTGAGAAGAAGTAATAAACTCCATATTAACAATTAATCATACGTTATAATAATATTGAATATAAAATGCATATAATTTGCTACATTGACTTGTCTAATTTATATATTTTATTAGAAATAATAAACAACTTTAAAAATACTTTTCAGAGACAGTTGCACAATCACGAGATAGTACCTTTCAGATGAGAAAAACTTCATCCGTTTCTCAGATGACCGAATACAAAAATACTATATGGTAACGGAACATCAAAATATATTAATAAAAATAGCTTTGATGTGTATAATACGAAACAAAATAAGAGTATTTAAAGTTCATTTAGTAACATAGAAAATTTTCTACTGCAGACATTATTATTGTACAACTTGTATTGTAACAATTGTGTACAATGCAACACTTTAAAATTAACTTTCTATTGATTGTTCATGTTCATATGCAGCATATTTCGGACAGAGACATTTTTTCGAAGAAAATCTAAATAACAACACAATGGCCTCAAATTCATTATTTATTCATGTTGGGTCGTACTCTTCTCGTTACATGTAATACGCAAGTAGGATTTCAAGGCCTCTAATAATGAGAAATGCACGCTATCGATATTGCCTTAGCGACCAGATCTTCAGGGTCACCATTGCGTTTCTCTTATTTAGGTCTACAGGTTCCGGAAGTGATACTAAATATTTCAACATTAACTTGAGAATACATATTGCATACCAAGAAATAGAAATGAAGAAATGACTGGAGTTTTAAAAATCCCTGTCTTTGGAATACAACAATAATTCTATTGGCAATTGTAATTAGATTTTCCGTCATTTATTCGATGAAATGCCAACAACTGACTAGAAAATTATGTGATTTCAGCTAATGCAAAAGACATTATTTATATATGTTATTGGTGTGTCGGAAATACGATTTAATCGCAGAATTGACACTATCTATTAGTGCTACATAAAACAAGGTAGGGTATCCCCGGATAATATAGTAAAATGGTACCCTAGACCAAATAATATACGATTACACTGTAAATGTAGCATAAAAATCATATTTTTGTGAGGTTTCTCAGCCCCCATGCCACCTATAGACAAAAACGCATTTTTTAATTATTGTTTTCGTCAACTAAACACTATTATATCCGATTGAAAAATATGGGAAAAAAGAAAATTATTTTACTATCAAAAAAATAAAGACATCTCTAAAATCTCCAAAATGGAAATAAAGAAAATTTCCCGGATTCGATTCTAATTCACTAAGTTACAACTCAAACTAGCTAGGTTGTTAGCTGTTCGTCTACCATGTGCTGCGGTAAATCTACGATTTTTAAGGAAAAATAACTTAGCTAAACATTACGGGTAGAATGTCCGAAAATGTGTCAAAACGACCGGAAGATACTATACACTTTTTACTGTTATGAAGCAAAATCTTTTCCTGTTGCGACTCCTATTTGGGAAACAAAGTATACGGAATTTTTGGTTGTGTAATGTCTCTAACACCGCGGAAGAGCTGGAATGTTGGAATGAAGGAATGTTGTTTATAGCAAAATCCTACGAACCCTAGGAATGGTTTAGGCACTAGTGTTGTTCACAATCATACGGACAGACTGGCGAACTGACAGACATACATGCAGACAGACGCACATTTGAAAAACCCCTTTTCGGTATAAAAAGACCCCTAAACGTGCATTTGCGTTGAAATATCAAAATCAAATTACCACAGCATTACATAACTTTCTATATACAAGTTATATATATGTATATATATATATATATATATATATATATATATATATATATATATATATATACATTGTACTACTACATTACTCCGTATAGTCGAACGTATACGACAAAGTAAAAATAAATAAATTCATTGTTCACAGACAGGAGAGCAGGTACAAGGTTTCTGCTTAACAAAGGACCTCGTAAAGTTTCGTGCGCCGATAATTGCATGTTGAAACTCACAATCGTGAAATTGTATCTGACAATTTGTTCTTTCTCGTTTTATCTAGTTTAGATAACCTAATTGTCAACATCTCCAAAAATGCCTTTCAAGATTGCCAATCTCTTAAAACCCCTAAGTCAAAAACCTGTCCCCCAGAATGCAGTTACAGTGTCATTGCGTAAATACTGCAATATACACATATATTACAGTATATACACCAATATACCCATAGGAAACCCTATGTAACATGACTGACGATTAATGAAAGTGATTGCAGTATTCTGTTCGAATAAATAAGGACGATGAAATACTTCTAGTAGATGAAGTCTTAAAATGTTTTACTTTTCGTATCGCCATATTCAAAGAGGTATTTTTGATTACTTGATTTGTATACTTAATTAAACCCCAAAATATCCAAGCAATCAATGTTTATTCAATCAAACTCTACAATTTCATTGATAATAATAATACTTTACATTTTTCCTACAAACCATTAAAAAGCTTTTTCGAACGTTATTCGCTCTTCCTGGCGAGAATAAATGCATGATGCATGCATATAACACGCCATTTGCATGTTATAGCGGATGGTCATGAACATACACTACACACATACACAGTAACATTAATACTGTGAAATCCTGGTTGACAATCATTGAGACTTAAGTGAATCGTGTACTTGCTTCATCAATATGATGAGCGTAGGTGTACCAATTTATGATGGATAGTTCTAAAATCAATTTCTTTCCAACCGTCGTGCATTCTCTGATATGAAATTTCCTTTGAAAACGACTCTGCAGTTTAATATTATAAAGGTTCTTAATCACGATGAAACTTTCTTTTAAAGTTTAATTAGACATCGATGTAGCAAAATAAGAAAGTCATAAATAAATATTTGGCCAAAGTGGATTTTAGTGGGTTTTTTTAGAAGGACGGGGCACATTCAAAAGAACACAACAAATTATCCAAATGGTTGCCGTTACAAAGTAGTAGCTTTGTTGTTGAAATGACTGTTTCTTTCATTTACTCAAAGATTTTCTGAATTTCCATTAAAATGATCTTCTTGGCATTTACATCATTCGAGATCATTTGTTCAATGTTACATAAAACCTTCTGGATTTAGAACATATAAAACATTGAATTTTTTTCTCGGTATTCTCCCACTACTACATTATAACAACATATTTCTTCAATACATACAGATCAAATACATAGAAGACATCGTTTAATTCTCTATCATTTTAATTTGTTTTTTTCTGTGTCCCTGGCAGCATGGGAATAATTGAAAATAAGACAGCTGAGCATATAGGAAATCAGAGATAGACATGTCTTTGGTAGTACCTGCACTTGACACCAACGTG
Source organism: Gryllus bimaculatus (assembly GCA_017312745.1). NCBI lineage: Eukaryota > Metazoa > Arthropoda > Insecta > Orthoptera > Gryllidae > Gryllus > Gryllus bimaculatus. The sequence continues at coordinate 4,404,527 of BOPP01000050.1, read as the reverse complement.
TGCATGGCAAATAAAGTGGCAGAACTCGTTATTTCAAACGCACTTTCATTTCGAACCCTGGTCTTCGTCATCTCGTGGCTCAAGGCGCGAGGAAATAATTCCCACGCGCCTTCGCATGGGGCACTGCCACGTCTAGCAAGGACATCTCGTGCAGTGAAATTTGGAATTTTTAACTTGTGGGTTTATTGAAACTGGTGTTTTGCATGTTGATCTAAAACAAAGTGTATTATGAGGTTAGAAGCATAGTCATGTGTTGGGATTCGTCTTCTTGCCAGAAAATATTCGTCATTTGTATACCTTACAATGTCTAAAATTATTTTAGAATTTAACATTAAAAAAACAAGGATGATGGGTTTTCTGTGATTAAAACGGTGCCTTACTTCAATACCACTAGTCAAGGTTCCCGGAGTTTCTTTGGATTGCGAGAGAGCTCCTCCAATCGAGCTTAATACTCCAGTCCGGGAGTCATACTGGAACTTAATGGAAGTTGAGAAAATAATACATTCGAGGACTCTGTGTTCCGTTTAAAAATTTAATTTGAAAATCGTACCAGCATTGAAATTTCTTAACAACAAATTCCGAATGTCTTTAAAGATTATTCAAAGACGTGTTTGTTACTTTGTCTTTATACGTAGCTCGTTTTAAGAAAACTATGTCAATTCGAAACATTTTAAGATTTTCAAATTTATTCTTTCAACAACTGATTATATAAAACATTGAAGATAATAGTTAACGAGAGTAACATTTTTCACAAATAAAAAAATTAAAAAGTGCTCTTTATATTATTTGCAATATTTATTAACAATATCAATTATGACAATTTTGAAATTAATTTCACTGGGAAGGGATAGTGGTAATCTCTTCAGTAGCATATTAGAAAATTCTCAACTTTTGAAAAATGTATGACAAATAATATTTTTGCAATAATATTTCCCATATGTTCCCCCGTTCTTTTCCACAGATTATCACGACAAAATTGCAGCATTATTAAAAATTGTGAAAACAATTAATAATTACGATACTGCAATGATTCTTTGCTTGTGATATCCGCAAGTGATTTTTATTTAACGAAAACGCTGTTTTCGCGTTAAACCCTGCTTATACAAAAACAATGGGCGATTTTAATCCTATGACGCATAACAAAAAATTTGCATTGCTTGCATATCGATAATAATGGTTTAATAACGTCACAATTTAAATTGTTTTTAAAATTTGATCATGAATTTCAATATGATTAATAGAAAATGTTTACATATTAAATAATGTATTATATTGTTTTGTGTTTCCCGCAAATAGTTATACTACAATATTTCCTGTCTCTTGCTTTGCAACCATTAACATTTTAAAAACTTGTTTAAGAAACAAATTTCTTTCTTACTGTCCGTTTATTATGACGGAAAATTTTCTCGTAGTAATAGACACCATAAATTAACTTAATTTTTACGGTATAGAATTCGAAAAAAATGCCATAGCTCCTTTCCGTGACCTACTGCCGTGTGTTTCGTCAGCGTTCGCATGCCTTGCCACTGAAATTGACAGGTTGGTTCTCGCGCCCGCGCTTACCAATCCCTTCTATTCCCCACTCACTTCGTGCCCTCTCCTCTTACCTCTCCCTCTCACCCGAGTAGCGAAGCAGCGACACCGACGGCATTTACACTTCAGAAATTACTCCACCCCTCTGAGATAACGAGAAGGAAAATCTTCCAGGAGAGGAAGGGGAAGTGTCTGAAATTTGGAGCCAAACCCAATGATAAAAGCAGTTTGGCCTAGACTCCAGGATTGGTCAAGACGGCTGTACAATCTGTCGAAAAGCCAGATTTGGCCGTATAGGGCGTCGCTGATAACATGTGGCATGGAGAGTACTTTTTAAATGTTAATTTTTGAAATTTTCGAAAATAGTGTTCTTAGAAAATTGGACCGGCATGCAATTGACTACACTTCAAGCAAAATTACGGAAAACACTTATTTCCATTTTTTAACTATTAACTAATTTTAAAACTATTTTTGAAAACATGTACAAGAACTTACTTCTACATCTTTCTCTGAAAAACATATTTTATTATGGAAAAATATTTTTCTTCAATATTGTAGTTGTAGGAAGACTTTTGCAATTTTCAAAAAATTAGATATTTCAATAAACATAGAACTGCGCCATTTTTATGCTACTTGAGGATTATGTTTAATGAAAAAGTTTCGGCAAATTTTGAGAAAATATAGTAAATGTTGAGTCTTCATTTAAGTTCCCCAAAATCAAAATAACCGTTTCAAACAAGTAGTACCTTCTTTGATATATATGAATGATAATATAAATTTTGAAGAAAATTATCTGAACAGTTTAGGCACAAGTGTTGGCCACAGACGGACGGACGGGCAGATAGAAGTTTTGCCGTCAATTGATTTTCCTGTACCAAATGCCAGCAAAACGTGATTTCTGACGAACAAAGTGTTAGCGTAAGTAATGTACGACATATTGAAACAAGATTTATCCACTTCTTCGTTACCGAGGCTCGACAATATGAGTTTTTCTGTCGAAAAATTGCTGATTTTCAACGCACGATTACAATACTCTCATTACTTCGTATGTAGATATCCGAGAAAGTAAAAGGAGTACCGAAATGGACCGTATGATATCACAATGGGTATAAATGATAAAAATGAATAATGAATTCCTGAGAAGACACAACTTTTCCCTTAATGTGGAAGTAGTAAATGCACGTTGTAACGTCACAGATTTTCAAAAAGGAACGCAATTTGAAACGAATATTACCCGTTCATCCTTATCTTCAGACGCAAGAGGTAGTTAAAATGTCACCTTTGTAGGGCCAAAGGACACATCGTTCATATCATGGTAGGCAGTTTTCTTCATGTTCTAGACTGCAATTTACTTTTACATATCATCACTCTCCTATCGCAACTTGAGTAGAATGAATTTCGTGACTTTTCTTTACTAAGGAATTGCAGAATCATACCTTAGTGTTTCAGGATATTATGTAGCGTATCGTGGGGTGAAACCTTAAGCTTTCAAGTATCTGTTGACAATTTTTTGCTACAAGCGTTACCCTGCCAGATCTTCATGAATACTTTAGACGTGTTTCATTAACTACCAGCATCCCAACAATTGTTTGTACCATTTGTTATATACTAGAAAAGCAGATTTCGACATTCAATAGGTGATGTAAGGAAACACACAAAGTACACGATGAAATGTTATACATCATACCTCACGTCCAAACAGATCGTAGTCATGTAATTACCAGATTATGTACTCCATGCCGAAATGCCTTTTCGTATGTTACCTGAAAGGCTCATATACTAGTTTGAATGATCAAACCACAATCCAAAGGTTGGGGTCCAATAACAAATGACTCACGATTTGTAACATACCACCTTCCGCTTCATCAATGTGCTCAATTTGAAAAAAATCGTTCCCAAAAACACACCAGTAGAGAAACTATCAAAAACCAAACAGTTATTTTATCGTGCTCGCCACTACATTACCTATCAATTTGTTAAATCACATTTCAAAGTTTCAAACATTCGGGTATTGATAATGTTCCAAAGCTCCTCGGTACGGCCATGCCATTTACTTATAATTTGTACAATACGCCTGTTCCTCACATTCTTATTTTATCGCCTTACTAGGTTTACAAAGTAAAGAGAAAATATTGTAAGACTGCGACGGAAATCGCCGAATTTGTCGACAGAGAAACTCGTTTTGTCGGGTGCTAATGGTCGCCAAGAGGATACATCTTGTTCATAAATACAGTAAACTACTTCCTCTAAGGTGCTGTGAAGTTAGAATATATGTATTGAGAGCCCTTGAAAAAAATTGATTGCAAAACATGTCTATCTGTCTGTCCATTCGTATATTCGTCTATGGTCCACGCTACAACGTAAAGCGTTCAGACAATTTTCTTCAACAGTGATATTCTTCAATCTATTTAAACGAACTAAAAGCCCTGCAAGTTTGAAACGAATATTTTGAATTTAGAGATACGCTACATTAAGCCTCAACATTTTTTAATGGTCTCAAAAATGGCTCAAATTCTGTTTAAATTTTATCTTAGTGCAGCTTGAAGAACTCATAAAAATTCTAATTTAATTGTCTAATTTTCGTTGAAATTCCTTTTTTTTTTTTTTTTTTTGAAAATTGCAAAAGTTTTATTTGTGTCCAGCGCCTTCCTACAACTACATTATAGAAGAAAGCGATTTTAGTTAAAGCAATATGTTGTACAAAGACAGAATTTGAAATAAGATAACGTTCAATTTTTTTGGAAGTATGAGAGGTTTTACGTAATTGTGCGTGTAATGTAGGCAATTTCAAAACCATTTTATTTCTCCAAAAAACGACTGCAATGCTGTTCATTAAATTTCTTCCTCGTATGTAGCAAAAATCGATAAAGGATTATCTCTGGCCCACTTTTCGGCGCATTTGGTATTTTTGGAACATACAAAATATTAAGGTTTCAAAAGTACAATATTCATGGCGATGTTTTGTTCAAAAAGCTAGTAGTTTTCGCGTAATTTGTTTGAATCTGTTTGAATTTAGTACAATTTATTATTTCTAAAATTCTCCATTTCTTCTCGGACGCAGTAAATGATGCTTCAAAACTGGTTCAGGGCTCATTGTCGTCGAACTCGCGAATTTTTTGACAATTTGAATGAGTTCGATATAATGCAAGGATACACTTGTTTTTGAAATGTCGGGAAAGCTGATTATTGCTGTTTCAGTGGTGGTATTACACTCGCGTGTTTGGTGTGTTGACTCGAATGCCTTGAATTTGAATTTCGGCGCGGAAAAAATGTTTGCTGGTAGGAAATACCTTTTAAAGGTCATGGAGTAGTACAATATAGCGAGACCCTTCCAAATAATGCGATAAATTATGTGTTGTAGCATCACTAGTTTGCTTTCTTCGCTGACATAGCGATTACGTATTATTTCACCGCAGACGTTGAACGTAAGGCAATATTTTAAAGTTGTTAAATATCATATTCCTCCTACAATAATCTGTGTAAATTGTTTGTAATTTCCAAAAACGTTTAATATTATCGCGATTTCAATAACATCACGACTTTTGAGATGAATAAAACCTACTGGTCTGTCAACTATAAAACTACTACAGAACTACTACAGTCAACTACAGAAGAGATTTAGTATATTATTGAAAAGTTTTCGAATTGTTCTGATTTTCTCCATACCGTAGGTAAGTAAAAGAATATCGTGATATCTCGTACTGAAATCGTCAAATTTCATTAACATTAAAAAACCTATTACTTTTGATTAGGCATTTAGAAAGAAATTAAAATATTTTATTCTAGATATTGAAACCTATTTTAATGTCTATTAAAACTGTAAGTGACGTATGGTGAGGGAGTTTCTAAATGTTTGGCTATTGGAGTATGCAAACCTGTTTGTCTAGTGTATCTTTTACCGTCCCTTCTCTACAACATGTATTTGCGTGTTCGGACGTTTGTGTGCCTAAGGGTGTAATAGGTAAAGGGAACGTCAAATATGTACAGAGCGCGAGAGAGATGAAGCGCGGAAAAGGAAGAAGCTCTGTTCTCTGTCGAAAAAAATACGGACCAAACACATTAAAGGGAGCGATAGCGAGGATTTTGGAGAATCGACCTAATTGAAGACGACTTCCGACTATCAGCGTTGCGTTCGTTGCTCGAACAGTGTCCTGCACGCCGGCTCTCCCCTCCGCCTGACTTTCCCTGTTTCAGCACTGCTGTTGCAATTCACATGGATGCGGTCGTCGATGAAACGGCGCCCGTTAAAGGGGATATGCGCGACGGGCAACGGCTCGGCCTTGCAGCCAGCGCCGCCGCCCACCCCGTGCGCGGCCGCCGCCCGCCCTCCCCACTGGCCGCCCCGCCCGCCCGCCGCAACCCCGTCGCGCCGCCCACTGCAGCCCAGCCGCCGCCCGACCCCGGCGCGCCCCCTCTACCGTTCATTCCCGCCACTCGCTCCCGGACGCATTGTTCGGTCAACAATTAGGGCGCGTCACTCGGAAATAGTGAGCACTCGCAAACATCAGGAAACGGAACGCGGCCCTTCTATTTCCTGATATGCACTGCTACTATAATGCGCTGTTCGTGCGTTCTATCGAGATTTATAGATAGTCGCTGTACTGGGACACCACTTTGTAATTATGGAGGGGCTTCAGAAATTGTGTTCAAAGACATTGCATAAAAGAGCCCGTGATAAGTAGGATAATACAGGAATATATGTAAAGAGAGGTATCTTTTATGTGTACTTTAAAGCTGCAAATTTTCACGTCTGCTTTGTAATATTTTCAGACGAGGATACGCACCTTTATTCGGTTTTCTGCTTCAAGATTTCCCTGGCGTATCGCCCCTTTATGAGCTAATGATAGTATCATGATCAATGAAATGAATAATGGATGAGGCGATGAATGGCTAATGTAATGAAATGCATGACTGTTTACCAATGCATTTCTTATCCCTATTACAAGGTCAATACTCCCATGTTTTAAAGGCCGTTCGAATCTCTCCACCTGTTCATGTAGTTAAATGAAGTACTGGCCAATTTTAACTTTTGTCTCACATATCAGGATGAATGGAAACGAAACGAGAAGAAAATTATATTAAGTATAGAGAATTAGGGGATCATTCAAAATCAGTACATGTCCAGTGTAATTGTCTAGATTTCAGGTACCACCAATTGAAAGAGTACATGATGTTGTATTTGTACAATCACCTAAACCAAAATCAAAAAATGTGTATATTTTATCAGTATATTTTTGTGCTTAGTATATACCAAACTCCACATATAAATTATAACAACTTCGCATCTCTCTAAGCAAGTAAATTTATTTATTCTGCTAAGAATCTATATTAATGACAGTAACTCACGGTGTACAAAAATAATAGTAGAACTTTTTACCCTTACGGCGGTGACGCCATACGAGCGAGATATGTATGGGGAGTACGTGACGTATGGGGAGAAGAAATATCATCGGAGATACCAGAGATATCTGGTAGGGGGAACCGAGATGTCTCAACATCACGGGGAGTGGGGGAGAGTCACCGCACCTTCGTAGGAAAAAAAGCATGCACTGCACTCACGACACCTTGGAAGTTGACGCGCGCGGAATATAGAATTAATTAATTAACCAATCAATCAATCAATCGGCACCGGATCGGCCATCTAGCTTGGGAAGATTGCCGCCGCCTCCCGAGATTAAAACATGTGCTATACGTACGAAACTAATGACCTTAGTAGTTGATGCACCCCGATCATTAATTAAAATTGTATCACTTACCAAATTACAAGATATTGGAAGATGCTAAACCAGATCAGATCTAATTACAGGGAACACGATTTTACCTCCAGGAAGGATGTCATATCACGTCATATCATGTCATAACATGTCATATCACGTCTCAGTTTTCAAATATACCAAATCTTTATACCGTATCATACCGTATTTTGCTATTAATGCAAATGAATTTAAATTTCACCTGTACGATATGTAGAATCAATAAGCATGAAATCTATTTAAAAATAAAATATTTGTTCAGTTCATCTTAGCCGCTCTCATAAGATATCAACAAAATCAAAGTTTCGTGTTTTTTACCTTCTGCATTCGAAGATTGCCGGTCTTTATTCTCGCGTCTGGTAGTCGCGCTCAATTACCAGTAAGTCTTAGTGGAAGTTTCGAAAATATGTCACGTGCACTCTCATATTGCATCAGTCACCGAAAGGAATTATTTTAGCCCCTTACCTTATCCAAATGTTGGAGGGGCAGATTCTAAGTCAGTCAGTGTCATGTGGAACTGCACCTATAGTGTGCCTAAAGTTCGTGGTTGGTTTGCGGGTGCCTCAAGTACATTAACACACATGATCTGTAGAACTGAATCGGTTCGATAAAATGCCAATCGTCATTTCACATCCAAAGTGTGCGAATCAATCCGACAACTTCTCTTACGTTTGTGCACGATTTACACCCAAACTTCAAAAAAAAGATGAAATTACAAAACTTGCGTATTCTTTATACTTTGGCTATCCTGTTTGTGATTAGGACAAACCATGCGCTGCTCATCAGTATAGTGTCACCTGTACAACGAATCTTAGGTTGTGGTTGTATAGAAAACGCAAATAATTCTCATTCGTATACCAACGTTGTGGAGAATAACAACAAACCATGTTAATGTCTGAATATTATTGCATGAATATGGTATTCCATTTTTAACTTCTTCTTACCTCATATGAAGTATGCTCATAAAATTTTGTATTAACATAACCGGAGTGAGAATACAGAAATTAGTACAGGATTTTGTTTATTTGAAATACTAAATATGCTCATATCTTTTGGACCTTGCGTGATAGAAACCTTTTCATAATGATTTTCGAAATCAGCGTGTTTGTTTCCTTTGAAATCATCTACTTTTATCCAGTAGATACGAAAAAGGGTTTTTGTTCCCTAGTGTTATTAGAGCAAATGCACATTTTAAATGTTGATTAAAGTGTACTAACGAGTCAATATAAAACTAGAAGTATATGCATTTTTCTCTTAAATATCATCGCGGAAAACAATCCTATAATTTCGAAAACAACAAATGATATATCAGAAAGAACTCTATTATCAAACTCACTCATATGCATAATACATCAGTATCGTTGTATTTGGGATTCAAGTACATAAACTATGAGAAGGTTACTAGTATAAAATATATAGCAAGTCTATACGAGCAGAGACATACTTCAATTAGGGAAGGGGGAAATGATAATCGAAAAGTGATCAAGCGCAAAACTTAACATGTAGGAAGTATTTAAACGTTCGGAGTTACGTGTTAGTGAGATCTAGAATACCCAAAACGATCTAATAATCTAGATCTATTTTCTATTCTAATTTAAGGATAAAATTGTCAGTCACATTATCAAACAAATAATTTAAAATGGAAACATGGGAAAGCTAGCTACATTATTTCCGATTCCAGTTATTCATGAAATATATTCGAATGGGTCTCACAAATGCTCAGGGGAAGATAAATATATTCTTGCTCAAACGTTCAGTCTTTCAAGTGTTTTAAAATATTCGTTCGCTACACACACTAGTCTTCTCGTGTCTGTCATTGCGTCCTAATACCATTATTTGAATATCCCTATCATATCTGCCGCTAACTGCTGTGATACGTTTCCCACTCCTTCATGACGAACTGCATTCTCGTCACTGGAGACTTGTCTCGGACGAACGGCGCGCGGAAGTTAATCAATGTTCGTTTTTCCTTCCCTAAAATGCAGATCTTGACCCAACTTGCTTCCATGCGCTGTTCTTCAAACTCCCTGGAACTAAAGGTTATATCTGCTGCAGAAACACACTCTTTCGCAGGGAACTCTTTTCCTGAACGCAGGTGAAACGACGTTTCCATACAATCCATTTTCTCTTCCTGAGCGTAGGCGCGTAGACGGAAAGAGGCTTCTTTGGAATCGAAACTCTCAACGCTGACGGGTAAAGTAGTACTAAAAATGCGTATCCTCATCCTCCAATGCATCACGCAGAGGAAAGGAGGCTCTGGAGAATTCCGACATCGGATATATCATGGGGTGCTTGTTGAAAGCATCGCGCCTCGTTCGGGTGCGCGACGTGCCCTGAACACAAGACATCTTTCCACACCCTGTTCGGAAACTCGAGGAACAACTAGTTCTCCCGCAACAGCCCACACGTTCTCGTGTTATTATACGTAATAACGTTACGTTCATAACATTATAATAATGTAACTTCTAACCTACCACTACACAATTACACAATTTCAGCTGTTACCTGAATCACACTACTAAACAGGGCACGAGACTTTCGAAAAATGTACATATCATTACTAATTAAAAATTCAAAATTAGTATTCACAATTCAAAAGAATATTTTAATTATGAAATATGTGATTATATTATATTTTAGAACCAGAGGCAATTGAGTTTCACTGCTTATTGTACCTAAAAGAGGGTTTCATATTGTCTAAGCTATGACGAAATTCCTATATTCCCTTCTTTATTTCCCATGAATCACGTTGATTTGTACAACAGTGTTCTACTCTTCTTAAAGTTGTTTCATGCTAAATGATCTTTCACAACTAGAGAGCATTTACAGAGAAAGTACTTGAAAATTAAGGTTTTCCATGTAGACTATACTAATTTCAACTGGAACTAATAGTTTTTTAAACATTTTTATTGTATTATATAAGACATGACCAGTTGAGACGGTTTAAAAATAATGAAAACGTATTTAATTAAAAAAATTGGGGTTCAGAACACTATAATATAAATAATATGCTGCATATAATGTCATCTATTACTAAATAGTACAACAGAACATAATTATCTCCATCACTGAAAAAAACAAATACGATCAACTTCTTTCATTTAAAAATGTTTTCTCACTAAATTCTCATATTATAATATTCAGTTCAAACAAGTGTTAAAAATATATGACAATTTGGTTGCATAATGAAGTAAAACAATAACAATAATTTCGAACTATTCTCTCTGAAACTCTTCTCTCTCGCCCTGAAATCATATTATGTTATGGAATGATTATAGCGTTCATAAACATCGTCACGCGGAGTGCAAATCGTTCCATTGTAGCATTTATTACCTGTGACATAACAGCGTTACATCGGAACACACTTCGCTTCTAAAAACCAGTGCCTGCGCACTGCTCATTGTCCGCTAATTCGGCTAGTATCATCCAATGTCCCAGAATGGCTGGATATCCCATGGCTGCATCCAACATAACAACTGCGCTTGCAGGAGATGTATAACTACAGGCGTAAGCAAGGGTTTGTCTCTTAATTTTTATATTTAGTCGAAACTCACAATTCATTCCATTTGAAATGAACATACAATGCAATATATCAGCCCATATGTTTATTATTATTATTATTAATTATTATTATTTTTAATTATTATTATTATTATTATTATTATTATTATTATTATTATTATTATTATTATTATTATTATTTACTCTCTGCATTATGTGCAGGAACATTCACCTGACCATTGCTGGTCTAGGCTCAGTCGATCTCGCAGAGACAAGACACGAACGAATGTTACTCTCTTGAAATTTCAATCAGTCGTGTCCCAATCAGCTGTACATTTTTTCAGTTTGCCGCTAACAATTTTGTTGTTTTGAATTTGCGATTTTTCCAAATTAGATCTTAATTCACAATGTTTAGCATCGATTACATTAACTCTACTATTTAACACGTTTTCAAAATAAACTCTCTTCAATTTGTCACTTTTGCAATTACGATTTTGTATATTGGTACTAATCAAGTTGGTCAGAAATTGTATATTTTAATAAAAGTTAATGTTATATTTAGAAATAGTCTTCCACTTCCGACACTCCTTTTCCCAGGTAAACCATTGGCTGCTAAACACTGTTTTCAGTTCGGCCGACCACGTCTTCTCCCCACTGATATTGCTCTTTCCAAGTCTTGGATTCCAAGCGGTCGTTCGGTGAAGACCATGATTATGAGGAAGTTGCATGATGAGAACTACCCAACGCGATTATGATGTCTTATAGTGATTTCAGAGACATAAATTTGCGTTAACTTTCTTGATTTTATTTCATATTCTAGTTTCTAGAACAATAATTAATATTTTCTTTCCTATTTTCGGATGTAGGCATTAAAGTATTAGTTATTATGAGTGTCATCCCGCGATTGCGTTCCAATTATTTGCGCTGAAAGTTCACAAGTATTTATTATGTCTCTACACGAAAGTTGTAAGATTTTGTTAAGAAGAGATAATATAATATACGAAATAAGATGACTGCTATAAACCAAATATTAGCTTTTAAGAAGGGAATGTATTTTTCACTTTGATGTATTAACACAAATCAAGGTCTTTACGATGTCATTTATAGGAAAAACCATATGACAAACTCACGGTTGTCACACATTCAAAATTCATATAATGCTTTTTTTAAAAACTTGCATTCACATTATTGTTTTAAAATGTTGATGAGACCATTTATCACCATGAGATCGTTTATCACCTTCCCGTACTAACGATTATTGTACCACTTAAAACTGTAAAACTAAACCAACAATTACAAAAACACTTTTCAATGTACGCTATTTCTGATTCTCAGGTCTCGCAACAGTAAGTTTAGAAAGAAAATTACTCCAACTTCACTTAGGACCATGGAACCGAATTAATCATTAAATCTGCGGTATTTATCATTTAAAATACTGCCCGTACTAATATACCGTCTCCAATAAATTTTACTTACACATTTCCATAAATACACGTAAATTCCTAGCAATTACCTATCCTTTTCCCCTCTTTTGTCGTCTAGTCGTTTAGAAAAATATGCTGTTATGATAAAAATTATTATGATTGTTATGATAAAAATTACATTTTCTTTCCGTTAACTACAGGAAAGTTACTACCAATTCTCAGACAGGCAACATCAAGAAACAAATTACAGATGTTTTTAGCTTTAAATTCATTGTCTTAAAATCCATCTTTTTATGGTCTTAATGCTTATCGTATTATCACTATATTACAGGCACGTTCTTAAGAACAAGGTAGGCTATCAAAGTGAATCAGCTCACACGGAGCAAAGACGTAATTCTCCGAAAAAATGTTAAAATCGGTTTTACAAAATCATTATTTAATGTTAAGAATACTTGTGACGGTCGCGAATCGTGTGACTGGCTTAAGTAAAGAAGGGAGTACACTAATACGTACTTTGTAGCATAATGTTAAAAAGAACTGAACCCAAATCAACCCCCTGTTGCTTTCCCGGTCGGGGTGACATGCTGAGAACGATTTAAATTTATATGTAATCTCTTATACCTACAGCTTATAGAGAAATTTAGTCCTTTGGTTTTCCGAAAATGAAAATTTATTTTGCATTGTGTTTCTAATCAAGTTCTTACATTTGAATATTTTTTCTCTATATTCTAGATATTATCGGTGTCACGACATACATTCTATGACAGTGTTTAATTGCTGAATGCTTATTGTGGAGCTGCATTGACTCTGATCCTCAGGTTGAGTAATTTCGGAAATGTTTAGCATTGTGAACAATTTAGAGAACACGATCTTTTCAAATTATTTTATTGACATTGTTATATACTGAGCAATAAAAGATAAAGTTCATTTTTTAATTATACAGTGTATTAAATTAAGTAATATTTAAATTAGTATAAATGTGAACAGTTCCTAGTTTTCAGAACACATTGCTCACGGGTCATTGAGTATTGCGTGATTCAAATCAAAAAACAGTGTTTCTTGATTAAATTCAGAATTTCGTTCATATAACGAATAGCCTTTATTCCGATCATATCCGTGTTTTACCATCATCGAGAACTATTACAATCTGGAGCACAGCCAACATGGCATATCCTTTCTACGATACGATCTATTACTACTATGTGAAGAATAATTGATTGGAGCTTTCTGTATCCATGCCAAGGCTTGTATTGATCCTTGCTTCCCACAATTCACCATTAGCTTTAACATCATTTGAACTAAAAATACTAAAATGGTTTTGATATTTCATATATTTCTCTTTTCTGCTCATCAATATAAAACTAATATTCGTATATTCGATAAAAGATCGTATTTTTGACGCAAGTAGTTAATATGGCCATTTTTAAATTTGAAACATAAATTCGCTTTTCATCACGCATTTGCATAGAAACAATTGCGATTAAAACGGTAAACGATAAAGAATATTCTCCTGACGTTCGTAGTGCCTGGTCAATGGCACGGGCCAACGCACAGACCAACGCACGGGAATTAAAATCGCAAAGACTGAATAGTCGAGTGAAACTCAGGAGAATCCTACACGAGACGGTTCCGCGGAGCACCACGGCAATTTACACAACATTCGCTAGTGGGCAGTCCACTATGAAAGGGTTTCTCTCGCCACGACGTCACGGCGAAAAGCATCCACACGAGAAAAACAAAAATCTGATGGTCGGTACTTGCCGCTTCGCCAATTGTCTCGACTTCTAGTCTGAAACGCAAAGTTTAAAGATGCCGTAGAGTTGAAACGTCAAAATAAGGAATACAAGTTATAAGAAAAAGTGGGAATGAAAAGTGAAGTTTACCGTAGCCTCGCGAAAAATGTGAGAATATTTTGATTTCCTGTAGCAAATCAAGAATGTGAAAGAAACCAACGATCAGATGATATATCTTATTTGAGTAAAAAGGAAATTACTTCGGGAATTAATTCAGAAAGAATTAATAAAATAATTCTGATCAATATTTTCAAAAATAAATGTCTATAACATTGATTAATTATATTTACATAGATATTCAGTTCTCATCAATGTGGTAAATGTTGGTATTAATTATAATATTAGTCTTAAAGATTGATGTTGATTGCGGAATTCTGCACATCACATGTCACCTATCACGTTCTGAAGAAGACGTCAGAGCAGTAATTGACCTGAACTGTGAAACACGCAGTCAGCAAAGACTAGCAAAAACATACGGCGTTCGGTGCTGAACTGCCCAGCAAACACAGGGAGCAAATGGAACTCTTTACAGCACACACTGACTCACCCTGCAGGTAGAAGGCAGGCCGGATGCGCTGCGAGCCGGGGGCCAAGCTCACACCCTGCCGCGTTGAGTTGTGCAGTTGCAGCGACTCCAGCAAGTCGATGCCCGGCTCGAGGCCGGCCACTGCAACAAAAGGAGAAATATTTCACCGCTACGAATGGGAAACTTAGATACATGTTACGAGTAACTTTATCAAAGTACTTTTCTAAACAGCTGCAATTTGTCTAATAGTACTGGTATTTTTTCCACGAAATTACATTATTATTTTGAAGACTCGAATTAAATTTCATCATTATGTTATTGAAAAGGTTTTCTCCAAGCTCAAAGCAAAATAAACTCACTGAGAAATTGTTTGATTTTTCACGTTTTCTTTCGTTTAAAGTGTTCGGTGGTCTGCACGGAGGACATACCCGCAGAAGGGAAGGTGAATCACCTTGTACGTATTGCAGAGAGAGTTTAGACAGTAAGGCAAGAACGTCAAACCGCGCCCGCACGAGCTACTTTCCGGCCTGAGGAGCACGGCGCTCCTACGTGCACGGGCAACTTACCCTGACTCTGCACTAATTTCCCCATAAAATCCAGAAAGCGGCATACATGCGCAAGCTGAAGAGGTGTGAGGCGGTGAATAGTGTCTTCATACGAAAATTGGTTTATCGATTGTTCCCTCGTTTTCGTTTTGCGTTGTGTTATTAAATCATTTAGTCATTTGTTGTATTTAGCAAGAATTTGAAGTAAACTAAAAAGTCTAAGTTAAGAATTCTCGCTTACGGACGGACAGCGCTTTTAAGAGATACAAATATTTGTCTGTTAAACCTTCCAACCTGAACGTAGAAAGTTCATGGATTATATCACTCTTCGGCAAACAGGATTAAAAAATCAAAAGTTTTATTCATATTTTAAAAATTTTACTCTCAATTGAAAATTTGAAATGTGACTGATACATTATTTCATTTTAATTTATCATTTCTTTACCTTCAAGAGAGAATGGGAATTAATATAACTAATTTTGGGGCAATAACTTGACGTCTCGAAAATACTGCAATGGGCCTTGTATCCAGTGGCGTACCACCACTCCGTAGCAATTTGTACTAGCTTACTTTTAAATCTCCCTGACCGTCGAGACTCGAATCATGCTATCTCCATGACATAAGTAGGCAGTGATTCAATTCACGTCCTGAGCCACCGGTCCAAAACGAAGAGAAAAACTATGTAGACGCGTGTGCACTGTTTAAAGAAGACAGAGAGCCGCAAGAATTTCCCTTCAAACAACGGCTGAATTCCACCTAGCTATGTAGCCTGTGTCGAATATCCTGCCACGATCGTTGGGACCTCTCGGTCAGAATCACTGCAATGACATCAGTTGATGCTCTGAGCCGCCTCAGGCGATGACATAAACCTATCATACAACACTGAGTGATGTTACGAACCTACCAGAGAGTTAAAAACTAATTCTAATACATAATTTGTGATCTGGAACACTCACATTACTTTCTCTGTAAGCGTACTTATAGTTGTACAAACGTATAATTATAATTTGAAGGTTTATGTGAAGTGTGAAAAGTGAAGCAATCATTGTAAGTTTGTAAGTGAAAGTTTTGATTTCCAGAATAAAATCAACTGGAACATTAAATCTTCAGATGAGTATCTTACGCCGTTGTTGCCTCAAGCGCAGGATGTGGGAACTACTCCGCTGCCCCTCCTCAAAATGATTTGCATTGACCGGCATATTCAAATGCGGCGTACCGGGAAAGGTGGCTCAGTGCATGAATAAAATCCACTGCAACTGATGCCACTGCATTGCCTCTGAACGGTCCTAGTTTCGAGTCCTGACAGTGGCAAGATTTGCAACACTAGCTTGTCGGCTAGGTCAAATTCAGTCGCTGTCTGGAGAAGACTATGGAATTCTAGTGGTCGGATGCTCTGATCTGTAGTTTCTAGGTGAATGACGGAGCATTACTCTAACAAACGGGCCACGGACCGCGCTTGATATTTCCTTCCTCTTCCTTGCCATATCCTCACCCTTTACAAACATTTTCACTACCATGCACTACACTACCCCACATGCCGGGAAACCGGTCGGGTGCTTAGAGCTTGCCCCGGCTGGGGCGGTGCCCTGCTGGTGGAATATACTTGATAGGAACACTGGTGGAAACCTCGTCAGCCAAGAGTAGGTCGGTGCCGGATCTCGCCACCTAGCGGGGGAAGATCATCGCCACCTCCCAGGGTGAACAACACTTACGGGACGAATGATCTCATTCGTTGACGTGCTCGGAATCACTAACCACCAACCAACCATCAAATGCGGCACCAAGTTGCTGCCCAACGTTATCCCATTCGTTATCGAAAATCTCGTAATGCTTTATGGAAAGATGTCGATTCAGGTTGGAACTACATAAATTTCACTAGTAATATATTTTTTGGAAAGATAACTTTTTAAAAGATGATTTTGTGAAAAGAAAAGGAAATATATTTTTTGTGTATTATCTGCAGTTCTTTGGTTGAACGAAAATCTTAAAATCAGAATAAGGACAAAATCGACGAATTGCCTTAGAATTTTCAATATTTTAAGGGTGTCGACGGAACTAGTCAGAAAGCACCAGAAACGCGAAATCGCTAGGCCGAGTGCGAGGGTGAGTCATCCCGGAGTTACAGACATGGAGCCGGCAATGTGCCAAGGCGCCCACGCGGCGGCGGCGGCGGCGGCAGACGGTCATGCACCCCGGGTCGGTGCTGCCCGCCGCGCCACGCCGCCCCACGCCGCGCCGCGCCATGCTACGCCGCGTCGAACCGGAGAAGGCAGCCGTGACGAAGGGGTGAAGTAGAGACGTAACGACTCGTCGCCGCAGAGCTTGCGAAGGCGGCGGGGCAACGAGGAGCAAGAGCGACGTGGAAGAGTAGCAGGGAGATCCAATTGCCCTCGGCTGAGGTTTGTGATGATAGTGGCTCGGAAGAACGAGGTCGCGGCCAGGAGTGTCGGGGCTACAGGTGACTCGAAATTGACAAAGGAGAAGAGAGAGTTGTTGCAGCCAATGACAGCTGAGGGATGGAAACAATGATGGAGTACTGGCTGGAAACTGAAAAGGCTGACCTAAATAAGAAACAAATCTTCGCTTAAAACACGCGTTCCATGACGTTTCCCAGATTCTTTTCGTTCGTATCTATTGGGAATGGATTTGCAATTTGAGCAGAATTTGTAAACCGCCAAACAAAAGAAATATGCACCAAACGAATGGAAGTGAGGCACAGCGATAACCTTCTGAAACTGAGGCAAAGCAATTACCAATGCCCAAGTCACATCCAGAAATTTTGAACCAAAAATCCTAGAATAAAACGCACACTCCCATTTCATTAAAGTGGTTTAAAAATGATTATCGATGTATCGACTTGCTCCATTCCGTCAGTTGAGAAAAATGTCAATGGGAGAATCACGGCCTGAGGCCAGCGTGTGCGGTGACCGCGCGCAGGCGGGCAGGGCGGCGGCGACGCAGCGGCAGTGCAGGGCCTAAAGCAGGGCTACTCAAATGGGCGCTCCTCTGGGCGTGCCCTGGGCCAGCGCTTATCTGCGGCCCACCCGTGTGGCCCGCTGCTTGTTGAGGCAGCCCGACTGGAGGGGAAGCGTTCTGGCGCGATCAGCTTCGGTCTAGTGAAAGGCGAGTGGCACGCAGGCAACTACAACACGCCATCCCGGGCAGCCTGATTCCGATTATTGCATTTGAGCAACCCTGTCCTAAAGGCTGCTTCATAATTGCTCACGTACGAGAACAACACCAGCTGAAATGTAAAGATATTTGAAAGATTAACATGCCATGCGGGCATTCACTATAGTATGGAAACACGAAACAGAATGGGGCGGGAGTAGATGGGATGGTCAACAGACATGTTGGTCCGGGAAAGCGGTGGCTATCGACCTTTGGGTACAAGGAACGGAGACCACGTTTTCCCTTCTGATCGAGCGCGCGACACTGGAGTGGAGCTGAGAGCATAGTGCAATATTGGTGTGAGAGCATGGAATTGCGAAGAAAATATTTCGTATAATACAATGGCATTGGACAGAAATAAAATGTTTGAAAAGTTACTGAAAATCAGCATTTCCGATTATATAATAAATAAGCGAGAAAAACATAGAAAATATAAAAAAATAGAAATTAATTATTAACGGGGATGACACCATGAAGGCGCACAAAATAAATTACAGAAACGCAATATGACAATACACATAGGTAACAGATGGCGAACGTCCAAAGCAGCCGATTTAAATGGACTCTCCGATTTAAATGGAGTGCCTTCGGACATACTATCAGGTGGAACGTCACGGGAACTCCAATATCAAAACGAATGAAGTAACGAAGCTCCCAATGGGATAACCACATCCGGCTGATCGTACGTTAGAAGTCACACTATTTAAATCGAAGTATAGAGTAACGTTGGTTTAGGCAACTGCTCCCTCGCGTTCTCTGGACTCGCAAAGCCCCATTCCTCTTTCCGTTGGCGTTGGTGGAGCGGGCGGAAGTCCCGACTCCGTTCGTATGCCTGCCCTTCGCGTTGCCACTTCCGTTCCCGTTCGCGCGCTATTGTAGACCGGGCTTAAGGGCGCGGAGGAGCGGCCCGAGGGCGGGCACGAGGCAGGCAGATCAATGCCGTGCGTGCCCTCGCGCCTCCACGTGGGCCGCTGCGCCACCGCCGTCACCAACCCCTAACGTGCTTAGAGATAATAGGATCGCCCGCCGCCCGAAAGCGAAGTAGGGCAGGGGCGGCGCGCCGCACGCGTTGTCAGACAGCGCTCGCCACCGCTGCCTCAACTTTCCACCCTGCCTTTCGCCGGCCGAGTTGTGCTCCGTCGGCGCAGACTTTGCAGCGCTTCTGTGATTCGAGTCCCGGCGGTGGCGGGGTTCGACACAAGCTACTTGGGTAGGTCGAATTCAACCGCTGTCTGGAGGAGAATTCGAGCGGCCGGCTGCTCTGATCGGTAGTTTACTGTGGTTTCTCCGATCAATATCAGGCGAATGCATGAGCTGTACTCTAACAAACTGGCCTAGAACTGCACGGGATCTTCCTGCCTTATCATTGTCCTACCCTCTCCTCGTTCACACACACGCACACAGACTAACATGCACGCATGACACGACATGACATGACACTACCGCACATGTCGGTTCCCTAGTCGGGGGTTAGAGCGTGTTCCAGCTGGGGCGGTACCCCAATGGGCGAGATCGTTGGAGAGGGAAATTCCTCTCAAGCCGACATGTAGATTGGCACCGGATCTCACCATCTAGTGGAGAAGTAACATCGCTATCTTCTGGGATAAAACATTCACTAACCTTACCGAACCAACGACTATAGAAATTGAGGGTCCGGAAACGTCACTAATCATCTTGATCTTCAACTTCATCTTGGTCGGCCATTTCAGTATTACCTATTTACATCTCTTAGAAGAGTTTCTTCCACATCTTAGCATTTTAGATTGATCTATATTGCCTTAACGTTTGCATTTTACGTTCTAACAAATTAAATTCAAATGATGGGAAACTCCTGTTCAGAGTCATTAGATATTTCATTCCGGTGCATATTAAAGAGGCTTGAATGAAGAAAAATTCTAGTCGTACTAATATCCTGCAAGTTTAAACAGTAAGATTGTTCCGAGGTGTAAGCCAGAAAGTAACTCAACTGGCAGACTTGTTATTGACAGCTCAATACGAGAAACTTGGCAGTAGTCAAATAACATCATCGAGAGTGTTGAAATATTTCTCCTACGGCCACGTGTTGCACGTGAGTTGAATTCCGCATGAAACCAAGTAATTTTTGAAATTTGAGTCGTTAGTACCGAGCTTGTCAGCCAGGTCTACCATCATTGTCAAATGGCAAATAATTTAATTTTAGCTTTTGTTATTGGATACGTACGTGGATGTTTTTTATTAAAATCATTCTGCTGCCTCACGCTCTGTTAAGGCTTTCTTTCTACGAAGAATACTTTCCTTGCAATCACTAACATTATGTAGTATTTTATAGAATAATTTGTAGTAGTAGTAACATCTGTATGTGGTATCTATAGAATAATTTGCACGCAAGGGAAACAAAGGAGAGGAAAATACTTATCTGTTGGAATTGACGTTCTCACTTCATGTATCATCACTAGCCATCTTATTAAGGCACTAATTAAATCAAAAGCGCAGACGAAGTCGGTCACAACAACCGCGCGAGGATTTTAACATCTATCTACAAGTGAGGAGTTCAAGCCACTCAACGGGGGGCCGGAAGGCAGCGGGCCGCGAAGAAATATAGCACATGCACGTCTCAGCAGAAAGCGGGCGTACGATCCGAGCGACGCCGCCTTATCTTGAATGCGTGTCTCAACATTACTCCCCGCACGTGATCTGGGAAAATGAGATGCGCAGGCGTATCCTTCTCCCACCCCCACGGCCGGTTCTAGAAAGGCGAGCATTTCGCTGTGGCCAGGGCGGGAGCCAAGGCGTGCTGACAAAGGGAAACCGACCCACGCCTGAGTCACCCCGACCGCCCAGACGCCGCCACCGATGGTCGCTTCTAGGAACTCCGTGCTTTGCTGGCACATGCTCGCGAGTGATGGATGAAGTCGGTTGCCGACGCCCGCAACCGCTGCAATCACGATTGGGCGGCCGTCGGCCCCTTCCTCATCGCCTCGAGGTCGAACTAGACGAATGGCAGGCCTCTGAGTACAGAGGGAGTCGTAGCTCTGAAGGTCGAAATCAAGGGGACGAAAAATACTTGTGGACAAGATTTCGAGTAAAATGGTCGAATGGTCGTAGCTCTGAAGGTTAACATCAAGGGGACGAAAAATACTTGTGGACAAGATTTCGAGTAAAATGGTCGAATGGTCGTAGCTCTGAAGGTTAACATCAAGGGGACGAAAAATACTTGTGGACAAGATTTCGAGTAAAATGGTCGAATTTCTGAATCTCCGAGCTGACAGGATCCTTGTGTGCCTATTCATTCTTCGGATATATAACATTTTCTCAACTACTTAAAGCTTCTGTTTGGGTCTTGTGGCAGTACCCAGCTGACGTGAGTCTCCGAGACAGCCGCTGCGTGATAAACGCGTAATTGCTGCAATGAGAGGCCATGCAGGGTAGAGAAGCGTCACCATAGAACAACTCTACATCACATCCTAATTATAGATATCGTCTCTGCCGTTCAAAGCTCCACCACGCGCGTTAAGTTTAGACGGGACGGAAAGTTGCCCATGACAAAACTGGTAGTGTACGTGGCAGTTCATTAGCCTCTTGTTTGCGGTTTCGTGTCTTGTCGCCCGCTTTTTTGTCTTTTTTTGTCAGAAAATGCGTCCAAAATTATGCACAGACTCACATATGTTTTATATTATCGCCAGAGTTGAAGGCCTGAGTTTCGCCCTCAACATGGAAATGGAAAGCGAAGCGTCCACTATCTTTTAACTAACTGCGCATAAAATATGTCGGTAATCCTGCGTTGCAGACTCAAGGATGCTTTCTATTGGAGCAGGAGCTAAAGGGTCCAGCCTCGTCTGCAACTTGAAAATGCGTATCGAAGCATCAACTGGCCTCTATACGTCAAACGCGCTGTGAACCAGTATGAGGGGAGTCTAGCGGAGGGTTGTTTCAGTGAACGGCACTGGTGGCGTTGTGAACGGCACGAACGAGAATCAAAATTCGTCTGCGGTTTAGTGTCATGCGTCATACGCCTGGAAGCGACCGTTGTGCAGGGCCCTGTCGCGCGTGCATGGGCCTTGCACCGACGCCGATACCCGGCCTGGACAGTTGTCACTTGCTGTAGCCAAGCTTTCGCCAGCTAACGAGTGATGGCCACCAACGTAGTCAGTACAACATATGGTGATGTCCTCAAGAATGATGTAACTAGACAGCCATGGGCCTTGCACCGACGCCGATACCCGGCCTGGACAGTTGTCACTTGCTGTAGCCAAGCATTCGCCAGCTAACGAGTGAAGGCCTCCAACGTAGTCAGTACAACATATGGTGATGTCCTCAAGAATGATGTAACTAGACAGCGTCGGGTCACATTTTGGGTATTCGTGTACTGAAAGCGGACGACTGTCGGCTCCAGTTAATTCTTTATTCAATCACCCATTTATTTAATTTAAAAAATTAAATTACTACTATGTAGTACTTGTTTTTATGTGTACTTGTTTTTATGTGTTTCAGCCCGCACCTTCTCACGCTCACTAGAAAAAAGTGGAGCAGATTAGAATATTAAAGTCTCCCACCACTTTTGACCTTGGCGGTGACGTGAGTAAAATATTTTTGTCAGTCTGAGTAATTAAAGAGCCGTACTTTCGAATGACGAATGAATGCAAAATAATGGTATAATTTGATAATTCCCGGTTGCGCTCAGCAATTAACAAGACTTGAAGGTCAGAGGTAAAATCATTCATTATTGAGATGGATCGCAATGGATTATGTGTCTCTAGTGAATAGTCTCTCTGTATGATTGATTGTGACTCTCCATTCAGAAAGTTTCCAGTACCATTAGTATATTAATGTTTCTGGGTTCTACAACGTTCTAGTCGTATAAAATTGCGCCTTTAAGAAATCAGTGGTGCTATCGCAGTTCATACTTTCTTAAATTATGTAAAACAAATACGTAATTTTATAATATTGCAACCTGTATTCTTCTAATACTTTAGTAATTTCTGGAAAAACTCTTCACCAAACAGAGCGGGAGATCCCAAAAAACATCTTCAATTTTTGAAAATTCGAAAGTTTTAATTAAAATGTCCCTCCTGCCAATCAATTTAGAGTATTATAGACTACCCTTACAAAAGTTTTAAGAAAACATTACCTACACTGGGATTCAGCTCCGAGTCTGCGCACGTGCAAACACGATTTAACGCTCTTTCATATACTTCAGCTTCATATCCTCTTATTAGAGTATATAGAAAGCAAAGAGGAAATGAAATATTTATATTTGAAAACTTGACATTTTCAGATACTTCATAAGAGATCATATATATACTCGTTAGGTAAATATTAACATTTTGGATTATATTGATCGAAGAATATCGATTTTGGGTAAAATAGTGTACGGTTTAGAGGCTAGTGTTGATCACGGACAAACATCAAATTGACGGAGAAACGGAAGATGTTTTGAAAAGCACATTTTTTGTATCGGTGATTCCCAAACTGGTACATCTTTCAAGATCATGGACATTTTGCATAATTGTATAATTTTCTCAATACTCCATATACAATACTCCGTACAATTAC
Source organism: Gryllus bimaculatus (assembly GCA_017312745.1). Classification (NCBI taxonomy): domain Eukaryota; kingdom Metazoa; phylum Arthropoda; class Insecta; order Orthoptera; family Gryllidae; genus Gryllus; species Gryllus bimaculatus. The sequence goes on along the minus strand of BOPP01000050.1, from coordinate 4,380,749 downwards.
ACTCGTATAGCGAGATGCCTTCCAGAATCGAACTCGTAATCCAAAATTGAATCATCGACCGCTCTGATCGATAGTTTCCATGGTTTCTTTGGTTACTTCCAGGCGAATGCAGGAGTAGCATACTAAATATTGTGCCACAAACCGCGAGCAAGCTTTCCTTCCCATCGAATCCTACTCAGTACTAGGGCTGTGTGTTGGAGTACTTCCCAAACCTTTCCCTTCATAGCTGGCATTCGTCGGCAGAAAAGAGGAACGTGTCACCGTGGATTAAATAATTCTAATAGACAGAAATAAATACAATAACAATAAATCGATCGATAAATAACAATAGATAACGATAATTTTGCAAATCATTTACGGTAAACATTAGGTTATCTAAAAAGCTTTTTGATAACATTTACTGCGAAAATAAATGCAATTTTAGTGTTTCATTTTAGTTCCAGGTTAAAATGAACTCACACCAACTATGTCGCTATAAGAGTAAGTTATGCAACCACACCATTTGGAAGCCCTTGAAAGAACTATCTGCAAAAAAACGTTCATAATGCGAAAAAATTACAGAGAATATGTACATAATATGCTCAGGAACCGAAAAACAAAATGCACAGTCATAACATTAGCAAGAAAACCATCGAGCTTAGAAATTCATTGATGTATCGCAATTATGCTGATTGTTTCCTTCGTGCAACACAATGATTCATTCAACGATCAAAGAATATGTTCTTCGCCTGGTTGCCAAAATTATACCATTTTCTCTATTTCTAGAAAACGAAGTTTGGAAGAACAAAAGAGGTATTGTGCCACTCCATGTTAAGTAAGCAAACGAGAAACTTATAAAACGTTCCTTTCGTTCTGTATGAACTACAGAACTTGGCATAGAACACACTGACTTTTGGCAGTTATAAAAGCACATAATAACAAGATCCTGTCGAACTCGTATATTTGATGCTCCTTTTATGATTCTAATGAAAGGGTAATATACAAGTAAGGCAACTTACTGTATACGACAATTACTAATTTCCACATTTTTTGTACAGGATGTCTCACCAACTATGAAACATCCCATAACATCTAAACGGTTTACGGTGTTGAAATGTATTTTTCGATCAACAATGCGGAATCATGGGGAAAGCAATATGCTGTGGATATATTGTTTGAAATATTGTTAGTTTTCGAGAAACGTAATCATCTTTGATTTTTTAAATAGAATCGTATATTTTTCTTACTTGCAGTAGATAGATAGATCATAAAAAGAGGAATGCAATGATGTAACGTATCTTAATGTTTAGATAGTACATTGAGTATAAAATTATACTTTCTGATATGTGATTTTGAATTAAACACAATATTTAACTTAGCAGCCCTTGCAACGTCACTTTTGGCTTTGAAGCCTCTCCCCTCAATTGTGCCGGCGCCGCGAAGGCCGCCTTCCTCAAAGGTGACAATTGCAAAATCTCCTAAAGGAATTATTGCAAGTTAAACTTAAAATCACATGTAAAAAGTGTTATTTTATACTAAATATGCTATAAAACATTAACATATGTTACATAATTGAATTTCTCTTTTTATGATATCTCTAAGCTAGTAAAAACATACACGATTCTATTTTTAAAAAATCAAAAATTAAATTTCTCCAAACCTAATAACATTTCGAACACTTTCTTAACGGCATATTACTTGCCCCTAGATTCTGCATTGTTGGGCGAAAACTGTATTTCGCTATCGTGATGTCATTACAATTTATAGGGGTGACCCATAGTTGGTGGCACTCCCTGTACACATTTCGCATGTGTGGTTAATGGTAATCTCTCTCTTTGGCAAAGTAAATCATGTCGACACGGTTAGTAACTCGCTCCCTAGCGGGTTAGGCTCCTTGGAAGGTCGTTTACCTGCCGAACACATGTGCAGCAAGAGTTGCCTAATATCAGGGGCGCGATGCCATAATTGGTTAATATGTAACTTCGTTTTATGCGACTTACCACATTTTCATTCGCAAAAGATGATCATATTTAACCCCTACATGCTCTTGACGTTTATAACAAGTATTTGGAGAACCTGTATCTACTGCATTGCGCACAGTGCGTTATCTTCGTTTGCGTTGAGTCTTTTGGAGATATACTACATAAAATGTGAAATACAAGAACACTGGATTGTACCTACATAAGCCGTTACGAAACGCTTTATAGAATTAATTATTTTTCTCCTCCTCTCCAAGTATATGAAACTATTCCATCAAAACAATGACGAATCTAAGCAGTGATCCAGTGAAGACAAGATGTAATGCATTTCGATATAAGTATGTGCTTTTTTGGTTACATTATCAATTGTCCAAATATTTTGACTCAAAATCTTGAATGGAAGTACCGGCCTCTCGAATAAATTTTATAATGTTGGTTTCTCTTGATTGCTTTTTTAAGTAAAACAAATAATTGAAAATTATTTTCCAGTAATATCCATAAGTATCTAAAAGCTCATAAATTGGTAATAGATAAAAGAAATTTAAAATAAGTAAGAGATTTGTTTCGGAAAGTAAGAACGCAGAAACGGCATCACTCCATCGAAAATTTTTAAATACAATGAAAACTACGAGAATTCTAATGCAAAACTGCATACATACGAAGTCACGCAGAGTACACATTAAGTGAAATAACTTCATTAAATTAATAGGCACTGTTTTGCATTTGAATAAAAGTTCCCACACAAAAACCATGATAATTTTCTATTAACAAGAGAGATATATGTATGATGACTATTCATGTATTTGACATGCAAACTTTAAAAACTTCTGTAGCGGGTGAAAAATTGTACAAGTGGTCTGCAGCAGCAATAATGCTGTTGAACTAAACTACTCATTAGTAGTTTATGCAAATAGTTTATCATGCTAAGTTTTATTGCATGAGCATATGTTTTGAAAACTAGCGATATTAGGAGCAAATTTTCCAGTTCGTGCGAATGCAATAAAACAACATTATAAACGAGTTACATACTCTATGTTTTATATAAAAGCATTATAAATCTAGAAAAGAATCAAACTGTAATTTCGCGAAACTATTTTCTTGGGTATTTGACATCATGTGCGAGAAAACGGCAATGCTGTTCCATTTACCACTACCTCCCCGTGATTCTCTCGCTGCGATATGCTGAATGTGTGGTGACGGAATGATTCGGGCCCGTAAAATGCTGATACGTCAACATTTTCTAAAACGCCCTTTTTTTAACAATTTCTTGCCACAGAAAAGATCGTTTATAATGCTGGTATGCACAAAAATTTCAAAAGTATACGCAATCTGTTCAAGAATAACAAATAATGTACTTTCGTACAGCGCTGCAATAATTAAACATTTTAACTCAAATAGTCTGCACGAATACAGCAATATCATAGTATAACAGTTCTTTTGTTGCCAAGAATATAAAAGAAACTGCTGTTCCATATCACAAAACGGAAATAATAAATAAATAATCATTCGTATAGGCATGTCATAACGGCAGTTCTCTCGTAAGTAGTAACACACTGAATTTAAGAATTTAGTCCGTACGATGTAATGTGAGAATACGTGGAATAACAGAATGAAATACTTGACCTTTTCCGTCAAAATCGAATCTAATGGTTTTTGGATCGTTCGCGAGTTCCATGGTATCTAACAAAACCATATGTACCTCTCAAATGGCCAGAGTTTTCTGTCCATTTCTGTACGCTTTGGAAATTATCAATATAGTTGTTAACAGCCACATTTAAAAATATAGGCCGAAATCGCAAATTCATTATTATCCCAAACAACAAATAGGCAATATGAGGTTTAATAGATAAAGCAATTTCTTAACCCCCAGAGCACGGGTTTGATAGAGGCTCAGATGTGAGAGATTTCCGAAGAGTGTAAAATAGGCAGTACCATGTATGCGCCATGTAAAAGAATCCTGACCGACAAAATTTAATCTTCCCCCAATTTCGGTCCTAATCATAACCCACTTTCGTTAGGCGTAAAACGTCTTAAGTAGTGGTAAAATATTACAAAGAAAAGTGTTTCGGTCCTTCCAAGCTAAAATGGGAGTTAAAATTTACTGACAACGCTGGAAGCCTACTGGCAATTAAAAATCTCCTATCAATTTGTCGCACGACGGCGATGGCTCAATGGATGAATCTGGAAGATCCCGAGCATTACAAACGAACAAAACAATTTAGTGTGTGGCACGATTTCGCCGTAGTTTTTTAAAATGTTTTATTGGCTCCTGAAGTTTTGCAGGCAAAATCTGTTTTGGAACACATTCAGAAGCATAATTTAAATGCTATTTGTCAACCTACAACAGATTGGTGAGGTAGAATTTTCGAAAGTGGAGAGCTACAAATATCACAGTTAAGATGTACTGGGAATGTTAAACTTGAATTGAGATCAAGATTCTCAAAACATTGTAAGCATAATGTATTGACGTTGTCAACAGTAAAGCTGTGAAAAGTATAGGCATTACAGTGCAATTAAAAGTGACAATAGCATACGATATTGTTTTCGGGGCGTTAATAACACTATGGAACAAGATTTTTACCTACAGTTAAGATAGAGCGCGCAACATACTTAATTTCATACCTAGTTTTCGAATATCACAATGAAAACGTTATATCACGTCACAGTATTTAAATATACCGTATCTTTACACCGTATTTTGCTGTTATGCAAATGCAATTAATTACACCTGTACGATGTGTAGAATCAATTAGCACATAATCTATATAAAAATAAAATATTTGTTAGTTCATCTACGCCACTTTCTTTAGATATCAACAAAATTAGACCTTCTTGTATTTTTACATTCCATATTCGAAGATTGCCGTCTTTATTCTCGCATCTAATAGTCGCACTCAATTACGAGTGCTCTTAGTAGATCTTATTGGATGTTTTGAAAACAAGTCACGTCACCCTCATGCGTCACGTCACGCGTCATGCGTCACATCACGTCATGCATCGAAAGGAATGTTTTAACCTCTTACCTTATCGCAAATATACAAGTATTCAACTGTTGGGGTGGCAGATTCTGAGTGAGTCGGTGTCATGCGGAACCGCAATGCGCGTGAAGTTCGTGTCTGGCTTGCGTGTGCCTCAAATACATTAATACATTAGAGTTCTGTGTTTTTATGAAGTAAAATTCTCCACATCATCTGTATAATTGAATCGATTCGATAAATTGCAAATCGTTGTTTCAAATCGAAAGTGTGCGAATCAACCTGATAACTTTCGTTACGTTTGTGGAAGATTTATACCTAAACTCCAAAGGAAAAAATATTCGATATTGCAAAACTTGCGTATTCGTTATACTTTGGCTGTCGTGTTTGTGATCAGGACAACCTGGGCTGCTCACCAGTGTTGTCACCTGTACAACGAACCGTAGGTTGGGTTTGTGTGGAAATCCCAAATCATTTTCATTTGCTCTACCAATGTTGTGAAGAATACCAACAAAACATTTAATGTCTGCATATTATTGGACAAATATGAGTCTTCTAATTTTAACTTGCTCTTACGTCACATGAAGCATGCTCAAAAAGTTTTGTAGTAATTTAACCGGAGTGACAATGCAGAAATTAGCATAGGATTTTGTTTGTTTCAAAAACTAAATATGTTCATATCTTTATAACATAGCGTGACAGAAACTTTTTATAATAATTTCCGAAATCAGCGTGATTGTTTGCTCTGAAATCATCTACTGTCATCTTGGAGGAATGAAAAAAAATATTTGTTCCCTAGTGTAATTGGAACTAAATGCATTGAGTATTAATTCATCAAGCTACATTATAAAAGTTTATATTTGCTCAAAAAGAAAACAACGAGGCATTTGAAGTGAGCTGTCACCTTCGTCATGACGTTTGGGTATGCAGAAGCCAAAAGATGGCGCGTAGACCTGCAGTAAAGAACAAGCATGAGGTGATAAAAGTCTGGGTGTCTGGGAAATCTCTAATACAAGGCAAATTAATTTTAAATCATTCATTTACATATCTGAATTGAAAATAGTGAGTTAATATTGCTAAAGCAGTCAGGTAAGGAATGATATGTTTAGAAATGCATACTACAAACACCACGTTGCCTCCTTTATTTTATTTATTTATTTTTGGGGGGGAGGGGAATATGTTTGCAGTTCAACATTGTAGGAATTTACTATTATGTCCACAGCAATTTGAATAAATCTTATTTTTCCAATATATACGATTCCGATAAATACATAGGGTTTAAGAAATGTTGTGTGAAATAGTAACAATTCTAAAAAAACATAAAAACTTTCTGAAAACCGCTTCGAATTTTCTTTTTGGATTACTCAACCAAAGAATTTATGGATGAATGTGTATTTCATTCCACCATGGATTTATTCCATTTTTATAAATTGGATGAAAACCTCCCGTTTTCTTAGAAGCAGCTTGAACGTACAAGAACCGTCATAGTTAAGAGGTAAGGATCTCGCTTTGGAAGTGTTAAGCCTTTGCGTTCAAATTCCAGCCAGAAAATGCATTTCTTCTTTGACGTTTTCGCAAGACTAGATCACAATACAGTGAATTCAATAGCAGAAGTGTCATTTTCATTTGAATTTTCAAAACTTAAAGATGTTGAATTTTTTCGAATGAAGTTTGTTTCGTTCGAAGTTCAAAGTTCGTTGAAGTTTGAGTAGGAGACAATCAATATTATATTACCTTAACGATAAAAATAATACAGGAAAATAATACAGTATGTGCAGTTGAAGCACCACTAGTTTGTGTAAAGCAATTTAAATTTAGAAAAACATAACTAGGGATAAAAATTCAATACAAACTCCATATTTTGATATAAAGTTGCTACGAGTAATTGATCAGAAATAGTTACAGCTTCGCTAGAATTCTGGTTAAAATGTAATTGAAGTAATAATTATTTTTGAAGAAAACAACCAAAATATTTAGCCGAGAAAGACGAAACAATTTATGAGATGAGGCAATTTCTGCAAATATTCCGTTTGTAAAGTAAATTTAATATTTTAAAAATTAAGGATTTAAATGTTTATTCTTATTTTTATTATTTTTTATTATTATATTTGATATTATGTTACAACTAGACGTACCTACCAGTTAGATATAAAGTAGGCAAAAATATATTGAATTGTTTTTTCGTGTAACCGATATAAAATGGGAATGAGTTACCTGCAACACTACTACAGACTTGACCTCAATGCTTGAAATAATTAAAAATAAATTGAAAAACAATTTTTATGTCATTATTGTTCGTGTTTATATTATAGCATAATAGTATTGTATTAATTTATGATTGTCTTATATTATGTATAAAATATATAGTCTGTGTAATTGTGTGTACTTAGAAAAAGAGAACTGCCACACGAATCTTTCCCAAAACAGTAAATATATAATTACATTATTATTATTATTATTATTATTATTATTACTATTATTATTACTATTATTATTATTAAATAATGGCAAGCGGTATCCGGAAGTCCATATCCAATACAATGAACTCCATTGAGAAATCTGATTTCAGCTCGTAAAGGCTCCAGAGTCACATTTGTGTAAAAATATTTAAACATTGTGCTTTCATTGCTATTTTTTCTATAGTTTTGAGATCACTCCTAAAGTTACTGGTCCCTGATTTATCATATACACGAATACGTTCTAAACGTACCGAAAAATTGGGACAATGTCATTTTTACCCGTTCCATTATTAAACAAGCATTTTAGTGTCTTGATTAGCTCTGAGAAATAAATAGTTGGCAGTTGCTTTGTGCTTACAAATTGTAGTAAAGGGGTAGTCGGTGGAAAGTCTCAAAGTAAATCTAGGAAATAATTTTTAAATTTGAGACAACATTCTTATGAAATACCTTCTGATAGAATAAATCTGCCATCCGTGTAAAAGTGGTTTATTGTTAAAAAATATTCATGAAGTAACAACAAACCTCAACATAAAATACTGAAGTAATGTTAATGTGTAATGTAAACTAGACCAGGACTATTGCATTTAAAATGTAAAAGGTCAAATAGATTTTACTGATGTGGACTTTGATGCTAAACGTGAACGCGATTCTATCATTACATTCATTGCATTGTACCTCCCGAGCGCAAGTGGAGAAGAACCTCACCGGGGCATGCAAATTCCTTCCCAAACTCGTGCATGCACGGCCGTAAGCTATCACGAACCTTAGGGGCAGCAAAAAGTGGAGCAGATAAGGCTTTCGTTATCTCACAATTTGAAGCCATTCATCTTAATGGTGACTCAGAATTTGCCGAAAAAGGCGACGGCAATGCGGATTTTCAAAGTACTCCGAATGAAGTTACCGTTGCATTTACTGAAGTTAAAAGAACCGATTGCTTTTAGGCAAAGTTCAAATATTACATTTCTCATATGTAAAATTAGATAGTACTTCGTTTGAACATAATATTGGATTTTATCTAAAATACGTTACAACAGGAATTTTCTCGATTTTTTTCGTGCCATCAATAAGGGTTTGTAGAAAAATAGTGATTCCACAACAGGACAAAGATTGTGTCATATTAACGTAAGAATTACGAAATATAAAATTACTACCTGTATCCTACTAATATCTCAGAGAAACCCGCTTCACCAAACAAGCGAGTTTCATTCCATAGAAATCATAATTTGAGTTTTATAATTGTTATGAGTGATACTTGTGCACTAGAATTCTGTTTACACAAAGTGTAACAAAGCTCAATGAAAAATTAGAAATGGATTATTCTTATAGAAAGAAGAGAGAAAGTTAATTAAATGGTTCAGAAATGTTTCAATTTCAAGAGAAATTTCTAGCGTCAGCAAACCAGATGAAGATCAAGAAAATTAATGTTTGTTCTTTTAATATGTCAGATGTTTTAATGAAAATCACCAGTAATAATATATTTAAAAACGCGCACAATTTGTCGGGCAAGAGAATTTTAAAAACAATTGGAACCATTTTTGAGAAACTTTTGAAAATGATCTACGAAGCTATGTGAAGTTCCCGCCAATATTCAAATATCCTATTCAAATATACAAGGTCGTGAATATGGCCAGATCAATAGGGCAATATCCGATTTAGAGAAAACTGAGTAAAGTATAAGTTCTATAGGTGTTCACAAACAGACGGACAAATCGACAAACTGACATTTAACAAAAACAAGTTTGTGGTATGAAGGATTTGAAAACGTGTATTTCCGTCAAAATCTCAACATCATTTTTTAGCCTTTTCTCGGCTTTCTCTAAATCACGTATAAATGTTGATTTAGAAGAAAGTGTGACGAAAGAAAGAAACCCGAAGAATTGCTTTAGTGGGAGGATCTTCTCAAGATTCTAAAGTAACACACTAAGCCTGAATATATTACGGAGTAAAAATAATGTACGTTAGGAGAGAATAAGTTTTTCTGCTTCCTTGTTTTCTAAAAAAACATTATTCGTTGTGAATTCAAACACACGGATTCGCACAAAAACGTCGCCAATTTCGAACCAAATCGCCGGCAATTCCAAATCGTCGAACGTTGCCAAATACGAACGCGAAAAACGTCGCCAATCTACGAACACTGCATATATAAAGGGACTAAATAATGTAACATTTTGTTATTGTAATGTATATGGTACTCGAATAATATGTATGAGTGACTGAGAGCAAATTCAATATATTTACAATTCTAAAATCCCTGGGGCTCCTCTAATGCATGCAAAGCAGTTAACTGTTGCATACGAATACTGACAAACACGCAGCGTTGAATGTTTACGCAGTGCGTGAGAAACAAGAGACTGCTTAGTGAGATTGGAATGCAAAATTTATGTGGTTAAATCTCAGTACAAAACAAAAATACAAACAGTAAATAGGGCGTTGGAAGATGTAGAGTAGGTAAGCAAATCCATTTTCCAACAGGACGAATATTATATTTTTAATGTTTTTATCTAAATAATATATTTTTCTTTCCTTGGGGCAATAAAACAATAACACGTAATACTGAATAATATGGAAGGGTAGGAAATCCTAATCTTACAAAGAATATTAAAAGTACTTGGCATTGGCATTAAAAGCCAATGACCAAATAACGGGTATTTCTTAGGAGCAAACAAATTTGTTTTCAAATGTTTCTCATGCTTTGTTCATACCTTTATTCGCCATTCAATTCACACAGTAAACGTGTGGGGAATAGATTCTGGAGCTCAAGGAAACGTTTAGGTATTGTACTTCACCCTCATACGTCACACAATGTTTTTCAGTTTTGTTACGAAATAAATCAAATAAAATGAAGTACGCATTTCAGTTAGTTAATGCAAAACGCTTGTAACAACATTTCTTAATTGTACTGCTCACTATTTCTGCAAAGACACTGAAATTCACTATTGACCAAGAATCCTTCTGATAGATTGTTGCGTCTTGTGTGTGACAATTGTCACCATAGGCTGTGCAAGTTTTTCCCCTGTTCATTTTTTTCAATGTGGTCCCATTATCGCTGCTTAAATGCAATGAAGAGATCGTCTAGGACAGGAATGTCAAGGCAACATTCAAGGTAACCAGCTTACTAGAGTTGGCGGATGCTTCGTCTAGAGCAACTACCGCGAGATGTAAAAGTAATAGATGTACAAATTGCTTCAGAATGGCGGTACATTAGTCAATACCTGGCCCATTACTGTCTTTTAGAAAGCCAGTTGACAGTTATTGTACGCAATTTAGAGATATTTATTATCTTTCCCTCTAGTAACACTCCGAAATTATCCACCAAATTAAATACATGGTATTGTGAAGTGCCAACTAAGAGTAAAATATTTCGAATCGAACGGATATTGATTTCCTAATCGTGTTTACCTAAGAGTGCAATATCTGCTTTAACTTCCTACGTTCCTAGGTAACAAACAAAGATTCTTCTCTTTTAAAATAAGTATTCGCTTGTAAAACTGAAATAATGAATGGGGTTTACCAGAGAATATGGAGTACATAGAAACTGGTTCATTTATTTTCCATTATTTCTTATATACAACAAATAACATAATTATTTAATCAAACGTAACACAAAAAGAAAATAAGCAAATAATTTGCCATTCAAACCGATTACTGCCCTGAGCAAAAAAATATTGTACAAGAAAGAATTCAAAAAGAAACTAAACATAAAATAAAGTCATGGATAATGAACTACGTACTTGTAATATACTTGTAATATTTGCGCTACATTCATCACTTCAGCCTGTGCAGCACCCCTTTCTCGTTTTGGAGGGGAAACGCGAGGGGGGTTAGGGGCAGTTGCCCATGCTCGCAGGAGCGCCGGGCTTCCCAGGCGCACAGCAACTCGTGCGGGTATGGTTTGGCATGCCTGCTTTGAGGCACCGCTCGGTAAATGGTGGATCGGTTAATGGTTTGCAAGGAAATTCAGATATTTATAAATATTCCGAGCTCGTTTTAAAACAAAAAAAGTTTCAGTTGTACAATTATGACAAATAAAATAAGAATATTATTTTGCGAATTCATTTATTACAAAACACCGCACCTCCAAAACGTCTACATCAAAGGTATGTGAGCAATTAGGATGCACAGAAATGTTACAATCCTGGCAATATGTATTTCAAATTCCTCTATTTTATTTCTTTGTCTTTTGTCTCCGCTCAGTTTTACCAGCTCTACCATAATAATGGAAAAGTATCATAAGTTTTAAGGTCATTCCGCAGATTAATCAAAGAAACATAATTGTACAATACTTTTTAATATGTTATGTATGTTAATAAGAAATAATATCAATGTAATATTTTATTTTCAATAAAATATAATTTACGAAGAATAATAGAAATTTAATATTAAATTTGGAGTAATTAAGCTTGCAGAGAATTAATACTTCCGTCGAACTGTGAGTGGCCCGCAAAGTTTTATACTGCGAATTTAGTAGTCCGCAATACCTAAGTGTTGGTGACCGCTGCTCTAGGGCATTGACTTCACGTGCAACTGTCACTCGCTATGACATTCCAAGTAGCTTGTGGAGACATTTTGGAAAATACTTTTCTTTGGTACTAGTACTTGAGATTATTGCTGTTGGAATAGTATAGCGGAAGAAGGTAAATCAGACGGATATCCACTACTAACACTACTCATATTGACATGATCATGGCCTCGTCTAAAAGTGAATGTGAATGGTTTATTTAAATGTTAACTAATGATGTGTCATTATTGTAAAAAAGTGTTCATACCCAAGTATAAAGTTCTCTTATATATCTTAAAGTTCAAAAAAATCTCTTATATCTCTTAGTCAATTATTTAAATTAACAAATGATCCATTTTAGTGCCTCATATTGCTTCTGTAGCTAACAATGTCTTCTGTAGCTATGCGTATTGAATACCTCACAGACATACATAGGACGCCATTCTGTTCTCCTGTAATCTTTTCTCCAGTGTGCATATCAGAAGACTGTAGGTTAGAAATGTATCGAGTAGAATTTGCAATACCTTGACATTCGGCCAAGCTACTTTATGTTATATAATGTGTTTAACACTTGTAAAAAATGGCCCACTTAATATATATACAAATAATTCTTATTATTCAACTTGTTAAGTGAATATTCTTTTCAGGATATACATAAACAAAATAGAGCATAATGAAAAGGAGCCATCAAAATTTAAATGGATAACAAGATTTGACGAATATACCAACATATTAAAAATAGGAAGAAGTGCTCAGTTGATATTACGTTTTACAATAATTCCTAAGCAATTTCAAAGCAATGCGTGAACAAACTGACCATGAAGCGCCAGTCTTTCCTTTCTCATCCTTGCCCTGCTTTTCGAAAAAGTGTAAAGGGTACTCTTAGTTACACTTATACACACTACACTACCACATACATCGGGAGAACAGTACAATTTTTGATAGAAGAGATCCAACTTAGCCCCCTCTTAGAGCGATTGGTACGGAGTAGAGCTGATTCAGAAAGGTAGAGGATTCGTAAATTTAAAACAATAAACACTCAGCTCTATAAATGTGGATTTTCGGGTGGCTTTGGATAGTCCCATATGGTGTTGCACATCAAACGTGATTCCGCGGGGACTGCTGTAGATTGCTTTCGTAATTTCGGCTGTCGGAGACTCGAAGCTGTTGCGATAGACCACTCACCCTATGTCGTCATCGTGGACGCCGATGAATGGGCGCTAATCTGGCCAGAAGAAGCCACCTGGCGCTGCCACTTCAGTCCGAAGAGCGGTCATTCCCTTTCATTCTCTGACGCGTTGCACGAAGGAGGGCAGCGCCCAGACGGAAGAAACAAGGCAAACCGAAGTGAATTCTTTTGACCTATTCATTGCGCAGACTCACAACTGAGTTCCGCTATAAATCATGATAACCAATTGGGCAACACTTTCGAGATATTAGCATGTGAACACATGTCTTCAAAGAGGGTAAGTATGTTACACAAAATTGACAACTTGATGGGAACTATTACCCTTACATACAATAATTCGGTTATCGGAATGCATGTTTAACAGTTGAAAGAATAAAAAAGTATAATTTCTCAAGATGAGAATTTTGAGATTTATCAGCTTTTATGACCAATCCCTTCAGTTTTGTAATGCCAGGTTTGTAAACGCGAGACGCGCTGAAACTAAAACCTACATATATTTCCTAAATATGACACATATATGAATGTCACACACTTCTCAAGTGTAATTCTTATGTGTTCTTCCTTCTCACATTGTCGAGTCCAATCAAGTAGGAAGATTGTAACTGCCCCCTTGGAGAACGTCATGAAGAATATTTTGAAAATCAGTTTTTGGGGCCATTTTGTTTAATAAAGACAATTTATATAGACACCGATTCTTAACACACCGGTTCCAATTTTTTTCTTTATATTATTCTCTCGAGAAGTGCAAGGGAGGAACGCTCTAAAAAACGGCGCAAATCCCATTATCGTCCTCCTGTATTTTCGAAAACGGCTACATTTTTTGACACTTTCCTACAAATACACTGGAGACAGTGATTTTTTGTTACTGAAGTCTGCTTTTCAAAACTATATCTTCAAATAGAGACATAGAGACTCTAAATTTTTCAAAATTGGAAATTCAACGGTTCAATTTTTTAAACGTTTGGAAGATTGTTTTACCTTTGAGGTTGCTGAATAGTGGTAATATAATTTTTGCGCTTAATCTAGGAAGCCGAGTTTGGATCCTAACGTTGAAAAAACTGGCGCTAGTTGAAATAGGTTCGCGGGTTCAAAATGTATTACAATATTACGAACCCGTTGCAAATAATATGAGAATATACTTAACACTGTAGTACCGTCAGTTTACATTTACGAACAATACAAGCAATTATGTTAGCATTCTCTGCCGTGACAGGAAATGTGGCGATACGTCTTGAACACAACGTTCAGCGAATGTAGCAGTTATGGCATCACAAATGCTTGTCACCAATGGGTATGTTTGCAATAACTCCATAGCCTGTGGTGGTTCAGCCAAAAAATGACGTGGAAAGGCGTTGGTGACATCATGGCATTTAATTTTAAAGCAAGGTAAAGCACTCGCGGAAACGCACAGTAATCAATATTTTAGCCAATAACGCTCAATACCTACAAAATAATAAATGATAACCACGTGGTTTATAGTATGACACCTTATCACGTATCGGCTAGTAAATTTGTTATTAATTTTCGATATTTGTATTTATTATTATTAATATATTAAATGTAGGCATTCATTAAGACAGCCTTTTCATTTAATTCCAATCTGAGGAGGCTGTAGGTTTCATTGGCACCTTCATTCAGGCACTATTGCCTGCTAAGTTCGTCCCTCGTGACAGGGGCGCTGGCGCCACTGCTGCTGTGGAGGAGCTGCGAGAGCGGCGGCGGGGCGGCCGGAGACGCCAGAGCCGGAACGGCCCCACCTGGCGACCCACCTGGCGGCAGCCGCTCCCGGAAGTGCGTCTGGCGGCCGACTGCGCTAATTGCCGACAACTCCCCTCCCCTCCCCTCCCCTCCCCATCCCGGTGCTGCCGCGCCCGCAACCGCGCCCGCTCCCACGTGTGCCAGCTCCCCGTCGCCGCCTCGCACCCGCCTGCGCCCCCTCCCGTTGCGCCGCCTCTCGCTCATTTTTCACAGTCGCCCCGGCGCAGACGAGCCCGCGACACCCGTGGGCGCTCTGAGGTCCGTTGTGCCAATTTGTGTCTCTTGAGCTTCGGCCAGTTGGGAACAGGCGAGTTATTACTCCGTCATGCCGGTGTGGGGTGTGTGGGGGAAACATGTTATCTTCTATCTGATACACCTGATATTCTGCGCAACCGATGTGAAGGAATGGTTTTAATGTAGTATAATATTAACTGCGTACTACTTTTTTCTTCTTAATGGAATGTTTTTAAGAATAACAATTGTTAGTTTAGAAGTATTGTTAACATAATGTGAATATTATATTGGATTTACATTAAGCATTTCCACCTATTTAACGACTAGTGGCGTAATATAAAGAACAGAAATTCTGGAATTGAATTTGACACGTCTCCATTGAAACGCTTATCGCATTCGAGACGTAGGGAAATTATTGTGGGTAATCAGTAGAAAATGACCTTTTCATTCGTTACAAAATGTTCACGTCCAAAACAACTCTGTTGCTTATTAACGCGATCTTAAAGGAGTATAAATATATTTTAAATATAACCCTTCCACGGGAATTGCTAATATATCTGGATTGAATCTGCGGGGTATATCGGCGCTATGAAGAATGCTGGTCGAGTCCGGTCTCCAGGCATTCAGGTAGCCGTAGAGGAGAAGTGTTCCATCTGAGGGCTACATGATTGAGAGGTGCCCATGACGGGACGTTTTTGCATAGGAAGAGTACCTGATGTCCCGTGAGGCCGTAGAGAAAGGACTTCTAGTAGAGATGGGTCGTTTAGAACCAAAAAGTAAAAGACTTTTACAAAATAATCACAACTTATTTCAGAAAACATAAAACTAATTAAAAATTAACATATGTAATTAATAAATTCACGTTAGGTTGTTTTTATAGCTGAAATCGGCGGATGGCTCAGTTTCATTTTGTAACGTAAATTGTGCATTCGTAGGGCACTTACCAGAATCTGTACACAAATCACTTGCAGTTTTTTTCCGTTGTGTGTGTTACACGTAAATTGAGAGTATCCTGCGAAATCAAACTCGTAGCCACTTGCGTAGATAGGACTGAATTATACAAGTGAACCGGTTGATACACATACTGGGATGAGGAAGGGGAGATTTGAACAAAAAGAGTCTTTAGTTTTACGGTGACAAGAAGTCACTCGTCTTATTCATTCGAAAAATAATGAGTATTTAACCTTTTATACTCAATTATACACCTAAAAAGTGTAATTTACAAGTGCATTTCAAAACGTGCCTTCTGCTGTACCTTTACTGGTTTTTGTAAAACTGGCTACTAAGCGCACGGTAAAAATAGCTGAGAGAAAAGAACATTTTCCGCATCTAAGAGTTGAAACTGGGCCAAGGAGAGGTAATTCATATTAAAGTGTCTGAGAGAGTGGTGAAACTTCCATTTCATCACAGATAGTCTACTCAATTGAGAATTCCTGCCAAGAGTTAACGTGAGTTTGAAAACTTGGTTCAGTCAATTTTATTCTGTCTTTGCCAACGTTGAACAAAGGTTGCAAAGGAAGGCGAAAACTTTAACATTCGTGTTTTTGCACGTTTTTATAAATTAAAACAGAACAATATATAAAACAGAAGTTATTTAGATATGAAAATATATAAAATTAAAGAAGTATAAAAAAAATAATAGATGTTTTTTCTGACCTGCAAGACTCTTTTCTGTCCATTTTATTCCCTTATGTATTCACAAAATAAATTTCGACAACTGCCATTACTTTTACAAACTCATTTTGTTTTCTAAGAACATCATTCACAAATCGATGAAAATATATATTTGAGTGCTATAAGCTATTCTTGCTCTTTTAAAAATATTACACTCCAGAGAGTAGTGCAATTTGTCCAATTCTGTTATGTATTCTTGTGAATTGATTACAAGCACCGACGAAATGCACCACTATAATTGCCATAATTATTCAATTGGAAGTGTAAATGCAAGAAAATAGTAAGCTAACACTATTAATTGCTAATAAAAACCTATAACAAGAGGTACATGACGTTCATTACTCACTAAAATTACACCATATTAATGAATCGCTTTAAAAATATAATTAACTAATCGACATAAATCACAATTATAAACGAATGTATCAGTAAGTAACTTCGTAGTTCACTTCTAGGTCTACTGGCTCGAAAGTCTGGACACTTGCAATTTGTCAGTTGGTTCGAAGCAATTCCCGAGGTTCACGTGCTTCTTATTTTTCTCATTTTATCTACTTCGTGTTCATCTTCATGCATCTTCAACATCTCAAAGCTTCACTATATTTCCTCCATTGCACTCTCCATCTTATCAGTTTTCAGTAAAGCCTCAAACATTTTGAAAATTGCAAAAGTTAAATATTTTTAAGCCCACTTTTACAACATCATAGAATATACAGACTTTTTCTTAATGAAATCTGTTCAATACTAGAACTTTAATTTGTTATGTTAATTTGTTCAAATTGTGAGTAGTTTTCTCGTAATTTGAGTGAAATCAAATATCATAATTTTGCGAAATATTAACTGTTTTCAAGTGGTTTTGTGTTAATCACGAGAATCTTGTTAGATTCCTCATTCCCAGAAATTACAAGTATACAGATCTAAATTAGCTCGGTGCCAAATAACCAAAACCGTAAAACGTTGAGAAGTGTAAGTGTTGAAGATCAAATCTCTGTCGGTTAGGTCTAATTTTGCCTTTTTAATTTTCTAATTTAAAAAAAAATGTTTTGATCCCACTAGGGTGCTAGAAAATTACTTGTTTCAATCATCAGAGTATGTGGCGCCGGTTGGCATTGATTTATTATTGATTCCTGGCCCATCAACTGCTAAGTTATTGGTTCCATAAGTGTTGTGTATGTTTTCTATGGGAGTAGGTGATGGTTTTCCCCCTCTGAATGTCGAGATTCGACGCCCGCCTATCTCTTGGGCGGTGAGGTTTTCCCCAACCAGCTATCCCTCATCAGCAGACCATTGCCCCAGCCGGAACAGGTTCAAGTTCCCGACTGGTCTACCGACATGTTTGATAGTGTAGTGCATGTAAGTGTGTGTGTAAGTAAGGGGTGAGGATAGGACAAGGAAGAGGAAGGAAAGATCACACGTCGTCCGTGGCCCGTTTGTTAGGATACTGCTCCGGCATTCGCCTAGTAGTGATCGAAGAAACTTCAGAAAACTATCGATGAGAACGGCCGGCTGATAGAATTCTCCTCCAGACAGCGACTGAACTCGACCTAGTTAGTATCTGGCTAGTGTCGAAAATCCTGCCACACCGTCTGTGCTCGAACCTAGAAACTCCTGGTCAGAAGTTAAATACATGCAGTCGAACTCGTCTGATAGAGGGCCTATATGGTTTCCCTGACTTATTTTGCTTCCACTTCCAGGTTTATTCTGGAGCAGTACATAGGGCCAGAGACCGCGCGTGATCTTTTAATAACATGCCCTCCAATACCGTTTTCCGGTCTCCAAAGATCTTAGCAATGAAAGTGCCTTCAAATGAATAAAAAATTGCAATCAAATCTGCATTTAAAACATCGATTGTTTTTCCAGTAGAAGGAAGAATGGACGCAGGAAGTCGTTTTGACTTCGATAAATTTGTTCACTGTTAAATCCATTCGTTATCTTCCATAGTACCAATTCGTTAGCTACCATAGTACCAATATCAAATTTGAAATTTTAAAAATGCAACTCTAATATGAGAATCGTAATATTAAAAGCTAATGAGACATGATGCTTACAGCGACGGTAACTATTTTCATTAGCCAGTCGAAAACTGTAGGAATAGTAGTGGGACTAATTCAAACGTACGTTTTTGCTATCGTGAACAACTTTATGGCGCCAGTGACGCAACCGTGGTCTAATAAGATGTAAGAAAAACGTGCTCGCCATTAAATTAAAGCGCTAGTGGATATTCATAGTTCTTGGCATCGGTCGGTCGTAACAACTTGGAAAAGGGTAAAGCAACCTAACATATAGGAAGTACGGGAAGATGAAGCAAGTGAACAGAACACTTAAATGCCACCTGGATTAACGGTGGTAGAGCAGAGGGACGGGTAGAAAGGGCTTGTTTCCGAGACCCCTCGCTAACATTTACACAGCGCGCGACGCCCCTTCAGTCCATTACGAGGAGAGCATCCTATTACTTGTCGCTCCTTGATAAAACGTGGCGTTGGCCACGGAATCGTCCAAGAAAATAAGGTGTTTCCCCCAGCAAAAATTCGAGAGTAATCATCAATTCATTGAACGACACACGTCGCCACATATACACTCTGATCTATTCTGTATCGCTATTGATGTAAATCGGGTATGATTTCTTTGTTGATATGTAAATACAATAACATTATTACGTCAAACATTTTTGACGTTATTGACTATGTGAGATGAATGGTGAAAATAGACATTTCACTGACTTCGTACTCTAAATTAGCCTCAATTTCCTAGCCTGTGCACCTTGTTGTGAATGCTACTTACGCATTGCGTCACCTAAGTATTTCCACCCCGGGCGGGCGAGCGGGCGGGCGAGCAGGCGGCGCTCCGAAAGGGCGTAATCGTCGCGAGGGCGCGGGCGCGGCTCCTGGCACCCACACAGAGCAGCGCCGCGGCGCGGACAGCTCCAGGAAACATCTTTTAAAATAACGCCCAGACGGCGGGCTTAGTGACGTGCGATAAATTCAAGTCGACGGCAGGACACGGCGAAACGGCCCTGGCCGCAGTTCAGTGCGCGCGGCGCGAGCCAAGACCACCCGCCGGCGCGCGGCCCGCGCCGCGCGGTCACGCCACCCCCGCCGCCTCCCCTCCCTCCCATCCCCTCTCCGTCCCCCTCCCACCTGCTCTTTCGCGCGCACGGACGCGGGCGCAGACGCGCCTGCGCTTCAAAGCGGGCGCGTCTTTGCCTCCGCGGAGGCCGAGCCTTTAATTACTTCGTGTTGTTCGACGGGCGATCGTTTCATTAATCACGGTGTATACTGTCTCACTTTGTCATCAATACAGGTTTCACTAGCTCGTCATGCCTGTCATTCACTCAATTCAGAACCGATTTCTTTTGTCTGTGCTTCACTCATTCATGCAACGATACTTATATTGCATATCAATATATTTCCTGGACGAGCATCTGCATCTTTCTTCAGAATAATGGAATGTTTTCATCTGAAGCTTTTCATCTTTCTTATACAGATTTCGGTATAGATCCGGAAGGAACGTGGGGTTAATTACGGTCGACTTTGTTGTGACGAAATGTTATATCACTAAGGGGTGAGCAGAGGTAATAACATTACCTATAGCTTAATTCTTAATTAATGATATTACGGAGAAAACAGGAAAATTTTATAGCTTGCCTATTTCCATGTTAAAATTAGGTGGATCAAGTCACAATCAAGCTGAAGATAGCTATTTTCTTACTGTCAATATTTTGCAGCATTCAAACCTTCACCACCTGCGTCTCCTCTTTATGGAAATTTACATTTTCTTGTACAAAATACAGTAATAAACTATAACGTTTTCATTGATGTAATCCGATCTTACTTTACCCATTAATACGAGTAGAAGAATAAACATTGATGGATGACATTGCGCTAAGAATATAATTAGTTTTTAGAACGCTATCGCTTACGAACATTATTTTCCCTCGTTCTGAAGTTGTGTGTATTATGGTTATATCACTTATAGGACCGTTTGATTGTGTTCTTTATTTCTGTAAGATTTTACGACCCTTATATATTCACTTAAACAATTTACAGATAAATTCAGGTATTTTACGTTAGTCTACCAAAGCGTTAAGCCTTTAGGCCGCCTTCACACATCTTTAAACCTTTCGGCCACCTTCACACGAGGCCACTCGTGGCACCACGAAGAAGTGCCAAGCCGCATCATACACAGCCACTGCCCAGCGCCACTGACGGGGGGGGGGAGGAATAACTTGTGGGTCACACCGCTGAGCGCCGGCGGCCGCAACGCAGTCAACATGTTAGTAGATCATACTTCTCATCGTACAGCCGTGGCGATAGCATTGCTTGCTCCTGTCTAGTCAATGCTGCTACCGAAAATTCAAGCCGTATATGTCAGTGAAGGAGTTAAGTGAAGTCCAAATAAGTGAATATACCTTGCCATACGTCAACAGTCTCAAGAATTTATAAAATTTACGGTGTGTTCAGATCGATTGCAATTCATATCGGGGTAGTAAAGTTATGAAATTAAATTTATTTTGTGTGAAACCTGTTCAAACAAAAGTGCTTGTTGCGATGTGCCGGAGTGCAATCACCATATTTTCAAAACCAAGTTCTTTTTTGTATGAATTACATTTCAATTGTCTCAATGCATAACAATCACAAAAAGTCGGGTGACCACTAGCAATCAAAGCCAGAGTGTCACGTGTGCAGGAGGTGAATGTACTTGACATGATCATTACGCATAAAATTATGTAAGTAATGTTTGAAGATATACTTTAATTAAATTTTCTTTTAATTAATTCACATGAATCAATTTTTACTATATTAGGCACTGAATTTTGAAAATTACATTTCCGTCATTCGATGGAACGTCAACCTCCAGTTCTCGGTGCACCAACCGCAAGTGATTTGAAAGATCTTGTATCGTACAGAAAGATGAAAATACTCATATCTAGAATGTTAACCGAGTGTTCGTTAAGGTAATGAAAGAGTATTTATTTAATGTGAATTATTTGTATTACATGCCAAAAGTCTTTACAGACGGAATGAACATCTAAAACGAGTTATGTGTTATATTAAAGAAGCTATTTTATTTTATCTTTTTTACAAGTTTTTAAGACCTCAAAATACGAAAATTCATATTACGCCTTCCATTAAAAACTAAATTTTTATTATATATTTTCAACGTGTTTAACATTGCCACATCAGTTAGGTACTTTCAGTGTTTGATTTTCGAACGCTGTAAGAAAACCGTGGTTCTATCTCTTGTTTACTTCTACCCATTGATTTTCCGCCGCGAAGTAAAACGCCGCTCAACCTCAAAATTAGTTAATCTGATTTTGCGTGGAGATGTTCTGATCCCTTCACAAGTGCAGATCAAGAACTGGGAACATTAGTAACAATTTTATAATTAATATATATAGAATATAACAGTGCCTGTTTTTCCTCTCACCTTCATACATCTGTCTGTGTATGGGATCTTGCGGCATTACTGCCGACAGTGTGTTTCGGATCTATACTGAACGCAGGAGGAATGGCCTTTCCGAGTGGGTTGTCAACCCTTCGCTCGATACTAGGAACATGCTTCGGAAGAGAGTAGTCAGTCCATGACCCACTGTTAAAAGAATATTGCTCTGGCATCCGTTTCAAAGTAATTGGAGACTACAATAGACTGTTCGAAAAAATATTCCGTCGCATTGACGAATCTCAGGTGTAGTGGATGAATGATAAATATGGTGAAAAGGAACGATACAAATAAGCAACGTAATAAAAATAAAAATGCAGAAGGAAATGAAAAGGATGGTAAAACAATTAGCACCAGACAGAGAATTGTGAAGTAAAGACGTTTTGCTATTTGGGTTCAGTGTATTCAATGACAAAATGTACAAGTGCACTAAGGACTGATCATAACAATGAACATACACCACTCTGTATTTGTCTTCACGTCTTTTGTCATTACCATTTGAGTACATGGTCGTTCACGATAATCTTTTACACTGAAGTTTCTCAAATAAATATTTGAATAAATGCCAATTCTCATAAATCAAATGTCATTAATAGTGATGATAAAATTTGGCATTTAAAATTTTCAAAAATCGCATTTTATGCATTACAAAATTAAGATTTAGTATTTTGTAACATTTGTTGAGAAAATTCTTATTAAAGGAGAACTCTGAAATGAAATTATTTTGGTGCTTTTTAGATTTTTCCGATAAAATCAAGAAATAAAGGAAATGAATTTAATATGTTGCCTTAATTTAATATTTTAGGCATATGGTAGGGCCTTCCTCTTCTTCCCATTACCTTCTCCTGGGGTCTTTCACTGAGAGGAAGCTGAGACACCTTGAGGATGACCCGGTTTGCATCATTAACAATGTTGCAAGGTGACAAGGTTCCGAATATTGTCCACTAAGAAGTTTTTAATACAATATAAATATAATATTGGTATTAATATATAATATGCGATTTTAGGAACATTGTTTAGCGATGGATATTATTATTGTCACCGATGTCACAAATGACAATGTCACAAATGTCATTT
Source organism: Gryllus bimaculatus (assembly GCA_017312745.1). NCBI lineage: Eukaryota > Metazoa > Arthropoda > Insecta > Orthoptera > Gryllidae > Gryllus > Gryllus bimaculatus. Next base: position 4,357,491 of record BOPP01000050.1, on the reverse strand, counting down.
ATAACATCTGTGAGAATAATAATAATAATAATAATAATAATAATAATAATAATAATAATAATAATAATAATAATAATATCAATCATATTTTTGTATATACTCAAAGTATAGAACAGATTTCTTCAAAAAGAATAATAAGAGTCAACGTTTAAATCGTCGAACCTTTAGCCCGAACAACAATACGTGTCTTTTTATGATTATTATTATCAGTATTATTATTTTAAAATTGAAAGACTTTGTAAAAGAGTAATGCTAACATGTGGATCACGAAGTGTTTTTCTTTAGAAGGGGAGAAATATAACTTTTTAATCAGATATAGAGATTAATATTTAATTTCACTTTTCGTGAAAGGCTCGTAAGTGATCTCTATCAATGGAAATATTTTATATTTACTTGTAACATTTTTTAATAACACATACTCCAAGTTCTTCTATTGCGCACTGCTTTTGGTTACCTACAAGCCCAAATTGCCCCAAGAGACTTACATTTAATGGCGCTTCTCAGTAATAGGCTTCACTGTCTAATCTTTTTAATGGTTTTTGAGAAAAGAGCTCATATTAACTTTACGGTCTAACTTTTGTAACAACGACAGCGAAGAACTTTCCCTTGGGGTTTACATTCCTCTGTATAAGCTGACTTAAAAACACTCTTTGTGAACTTGTTTTAATCAGGATATCTGAAAATGAAACTTCTTAATTGATAACCAATTCTTTGTTCTTAATTGATAGCCAATTCTTTGTAAAAACGTCCGTAATAAATCGTTGTAATACATTCGTACTTCAAAAACACAAATACCTGATATATACTCATAAATCCCTTTTTAATGGTCTGTGCAAGAAACACGATTTCTCGTGCTTGTTATCGGTCTCAGAAACATTTTTTTAATTGTACCTTATTGGTGCAAAACATCACAAAGCTGAGCGGAGCGTGAGGCTCGCAAACGCTCGACCGACAAATTTGACTCTTGCGCGAATAACCTGTTTAGTCGCTATCACCTGTTACGTGACTTACTATTTCAAAACAGCTTATATCGAAAGAGATGTTTACAAACTACCATTTGTCTACTCAACCATAATCTATCCGGCTTTTCGACCCTATATTTCTTTGAATGTTACTTAACTGTATATGAATGGGTGAAAATCAGATCGGTATAAGTGACGTTTAATAAATTCTGAGAAATAGTGTTTATTTTAGGCTATATTTCAGTGGCAATGTATTTTCGTGTTTTTAATGATGAAACAAAGCACCACGACGGTTCACCACGACAGTAATATTGACTTAAATAAACAGATTTCTTTGAATTTATAAAATGTCACATACCGTTCTGGTTTTCACCAATTCATATAATATTATAGCTACATTGTTTTTTACATGCGTATATTTTAAACATAAACATAATATTTTTATTTTTATACACTTAAGTAAACGAAATGGAAAGTTAGAATAGTATTTGGAAGATATTTGCAAACTACAAAAGTTCGTAATCCTTGGAATCACGAAGTGGATGTAGTGTAAATAAGCACTACCATCTAGCCTCTCGGCATCGGAAGTTTTAGAACATTCATGTAAAAGGCGGGACAAGATTTTTCAATATCCATTTTCATAAGCGAGGTGTAGTTTGTATGTTATTTTGTAAAATGTATTCCAAGAACTGAAACATTTTCAAACACTGTAATAATGTTAGTTAACAACATGAGAAAAATAACACTCCTAGGTAAGCGTACTTTGTTTACTTGATTTGAGCAGTTTTTTTATTTGCCATGATTTAATACATTTTAGATATCAAAATTAAAAAAACAAATTTGAGTCACCCGTGCTAGAGGCTTACTTATTTTAGGTGATCGGCTTTATTATGTGAGCTTGGTATTACTTTTCAGTCTCGATACGTTTACGATGCACCTTGATTTGTAGTAGGTACTATCGTGGTTAAACAAAGACGCACGCTTTTTCGCAAAAATGCCACAAGTGGAAAGAACATTTTTCAACTCAACTCAGTTTGTACGTGCGTGGAAATGAAGGTGTGCTAACTACTGATCGGAACGTGTTATTTTGTGTTGTGTGTGAAAAAAGTTTAAGTACGGATACTCGTTTTCAAGTGCCGCAATATTTAAAAAAATAAAACACATAAAAATGTTCCACTAAAAAAGTGGAATTAGTTTATACTAAAAGTAAATACCCCAAACGAAACAACACGGTCAACTTCGGGTGCCCAGTTGTGAACCTTTTATACGGACCCATGCGCAGCTTTTACTTGTTCTGACATTCCACTCAGTGACGAAGCATCAATGGATGCGAGTGATGCGCTGCATCCCTTCGTTATTCGGTTGGTTTTATGATGTCTAACTTTTACTGTTTATATCTCCTATTTTCTCTATGCAAATATATATTGTCCGTTTTTTGGACCTTCAGACCAATCTATCAGTTACAGTATCTGTTTTTTAAACACCGTGGTTTCCCATAAGAAAGTCACATCCGTTCCCTATGCTATATTCTGATGCAAGATCAGTGACCTTCGAGAAGGTTGCTTACTGAGGATATGGGGTACAAATCACGTGATAGATGCGATTTCGCAAATACATCTGGAATACAAGCTTCGGCTCCAATAATTGCATTCATTAACCTCTAAGTGCGGTTGTATATGGATTTCGTGGAAGCAATTTGCTTCACCAGGGGGAGTTGCGTAGTATATAGCAGTTAAACATCTTAACCCTTATCTCGAAACTTCATTTGTAATTTCGTATTATCGATTATTTGTATTTGTCTGCTAACAGATTTTCATTAAAAAACTTATTAATCGAAAAAATTTGCGTAAAATTCAAATGTAAATTCAATACAACTTTTTCTCATCCCTCACAATTTATTTTAATAATAATCCGAGCCCTAGTGATAAAGTTGAATGTTCTGATTCAGTTGGTGATTGGAGTACTGCATATTTGGCGGTTTGTACGTTGAAAATTTATGATAAGCCTGATTCCAGTTATATTTTTAACTGCTTCGTTGTAAGATTTTCAGCCTTTATAGTTAGTTTCCAACAGCAATTAACAGACTTGGCACATTATGTTTAGGTTTATCACATTGAGAGTATTAAAGACTTTCTGAGCATCTCACTTATCTAGGTCGCCTTCCTAAATTTGCCTGTGAATGGTCGAAAGTTTGACAATGATTTGCACATGATTGGAATTTTAGGCTAGTAGCAAATTTGAATTCTTACAATTGCATATATAATTATTTATTCTTACAATTGCTTTGTTATTTTCATTTTCACTAAAATTCACAGCAACGGTAGTTACGGTTTACGTTCACTTCCGAACAGCCTAACAACTTTCAAAACTAGAATGTTTTTTCGGAAGTTAATTAAATATTTCCGTTTCTTAATAGGTAGTTGGAAGACCTTTTATAACTGAAAAAGTTTTTTGGGTAGAGTCCCTGTATGTGTGATGGTATATTTTCTCTTTTTCACACAATTTCCGGTATTCTCTACAGTTCTTTATTGAGCTAAATCTAATTTTTACAGTATCTTTTTCTAATTTAGTTGAAAAATTGTCTGTTGCAAAAGCTTACAGTTCACTGATAAATAAGCGATAATTGTGAACTTTATGAACATAAAAAGGGAGGTATTTTAATGATTGTTTCTTCTTTTTCTTCCCTTTCATTTCGAGAATTTTCTTCGGGCATATTTTGAAAGCCTTGATACCTATTCTGAAGTGGCACATTATACAATATTCTTTAATAACAATTGTTTCGTCTGGCAGATCAACTTGCACATGTTTTAGACCTTTACTGTTTTCATTATAATCACTAGTAGACTCTTGACTGTTTTTAGGGGGGCAACACCACACCTGTTAAGTTAAGCATCGTCAGTGCTTACTGACTGACCGTCCTTTGCGTCAGTGTCCTTTGCGTTTCTCCATCCAGCTGCTGGGCGGGCGGTTGTGATATGTTAAATTGCCCCAAGGGTTAAATGCGTGGTGGGAATGGGAGCACATCTCCATTCGTTGCTGTGAACTGCTGTGGCGTGTCACCCTTTAGAACTTGGGCTGCTGACACTAGTTGACCCCCAAAAGCGGGGGACTTGTTGCGAACATACGGCTTTCTCTGCACCACTACACTTTCACTGAGCAATAAAATATTTTGTTGGGCACAATAAACAACACTGTTAGATAAATGGGGAACCGCTGGTAGTGGCGCTCTTTTGTACACGCTACTAAACACGAGTTGGGCAGAGCGCCGGACCACAGCGGTAAGTGGAGCGGTACGATGCTTACTCCACGATGCCTAGAGCCAGACTGACGGTAAATTTTTAACTCCCATATAAGCCACCAGGGAGCGCCACAACAACGGTCTCAATAATATTTGTCCACCACATGAGGCTTTCTCCGAGGCAAATATGGGATGATTAGGACGGGAGTTACCAGAAGATTTAAATTCCCTGGACATTAAGATTTCTTTTATATGCGAACACGAAAATATTTCTCGTATGTTAGCCAGTCCCTTAAAATTGGCAACAAAACATAGAGGGGGCTAGTACTTAACTATCTCGATATGAAATGAATTTTTTTTCAAAACTTGCCTTTTATTTTTCAAACTATGTTGCAACTAATAGAGAGACATTTTAATATCCTATATCCCTCCCACAATTTTCTTAGGGCCTACTGACAGTAAAAATAGCAGGGAATTCGAAATTTTAAACAACAATATTGCAACAAATAACATAAGAGGTACTTACCAAATTTTTCAGCCAAAAATAAGAGGGAGGTTTTACAACAGGGGACCCATAATTAAGAAAATAGGGCATATGATCGAGACTGTTTTACACACATTAACCATACGAATTTATATTATGTTTTACGTATTATATTACATATATTACTAATGAAGGAGTTCAGTTATTGTCGCATAACAGAGTCTGATATGATTTTCAGAGTCTGATCGGTTTTTTATTTGATAGTTCTTTATTTATCAGTTGCTTTTTATTTTATATTCCGGAAGTTGTAAGCAGGCTAATTTCAAATGTCGCCCTCACGAACCTCTTGAAAACCCGTATTTCTGAGAGGTGCCCTGGCTGCGGTTCGCGTGCTGAGGAGCTGCGCCTGCGAGTGAGCTCTGCGCTCTGCCGCGCGTGCGATCGCAAGCGCCCCCGCGTGGGGAGGGAGCAATGACAGCCACGGCGGGCCGCCACGTGCTGCGGCGTTCGATGAGCTCGATTAGCACGCGCGGGCCGCCGTTTCTGGCGCACCTCATGAGTGCGGGGGGGGCACTTTCAAGGGCCGCTCTCCAACACCCAGCACACGCATTGGTCACGTGCAGGTTCTCCAGACAGTCCGGCCGCCTCCAAGCCCGGAAGGGTCAGTGAGCACTGCGGGTTTCCAATTCCTTTTGTCATTCCTCCCGTGGGTGTAGTAAAGGCATGTGAAGGTCGCTGGTAAGGTTACTAGCTTCCTAGAGTTCGCAAGCTCTGCGTCCAGAGCAGCGCGAGATATAAAAGAAAGTATACAAATAGTTCCAGGGACGCGGTATGTCTCTGGTTACCTGGCACCTGATAGTATTTTGGAAAAGTCTGTCGACTGTTTCTACCCCAGAAGCGATGTTAATTCACATTTCATCTACTACTGCAAGCCCCTCGGGTGACTCATGTACATCGTGCTAGCTTTCCGCGGTGCGATCCTGCTTGGGGCAAAAATGCAGCTGTAGCCTTCCATTGCGATCGTCTCCGATTCTGTAGCGGTGTGGCGAAAGAAGAGCACAAGCAGGCAAAATTCGCTAGATACGCTGAAGGGAAGGCGCCATGCTCGCCACATATCGCCCTTACCCGAGGCGTGGATAATAAATAAAAATAGGATTCTCAGACCAGGACCCATTTTTATTTATTTTTCATTTTATTTATTACCGCTAGCTGACAAAAGTCGGATTAGTCCAACCCTAAAATGCCAAATGGATACAGGAATCTACTAAAGCAGATGCGATTCATTAAAATGAAATATGCATCAGTCAGATTTCAAATTGTGAACTAAAAGTAAAAGTGAACATTCTTAATGTGAAGGATCCTGATTTCGTCATCGTGTTTACTGAAGAGAGCAATAATTACATTAACTTTCTACGTTTTGGTGAGGACGTTTGAGATTCTTTTCTGATAAAAGGGCTGTACGCATAAGCAAGAATTGTTAATTTATAGAGAGTAATTAATTTATTTAGCATAACTTCTATTTACAACTAATAACTAAATGATTTAAAAAATACAACTGAAGAGGAAAACAAGAAAAGAATTCAAACATCATCCTGCCATTTGGCAAAAAAGTTCATAGAAGGCAGAATTTAAAAAGGAAATTAACATGAAATATACTGTCATAAAAATTAAGTATACAACTGTATACTGGGTTCTTTGATAAAAACGTCATGCAAACATATTCTCGTATTCTCTGTGATACTTCAAGAACATTAGTGCTTATGTTCTCGCTTCAGTTTATGAATATTCCTTTCTGGATTTGGTAGAAAAATAAGAGCGGAATCAGGGGATGCGGCCTATGCAGGGCTTTCCAGACGGACGAGTAGCTGAGCTGGGCGCAGTTTGACATGTCTGGTGTAGTGCAAGTTATAGCCGGGAGGTCGTGGCGTATTGTCTCTGTAATGTTATATCCGGCACCGATCTATACCATCGACTTGAGTGCTTTTCTTCTCTAGGCATTTCTCCCTGAGGGACATCTCTCCAACTGGGATAATCTGTAAGATTCCAACTTGTTTCCAACATGTATTGTAGTGCAGGTAAAATATAGTATGCATCTGTGTGCGTGAAAAGGGGAAAGGAAGGACAAGGATGAAGAAAGAAAAACTGCGCGTCGCCTGTCGCCCGTTTGTTACGGTACTGCTGTAGTATTCACCACGTATTGATTGAAGAAATCATGAAAAATTGTCGATCAGAACAGCAGGCCGTTAGAATTCTCCTCCAGGCAGCGGCTGATTGACCTAGCTTCATAGCTAGTGTCAAAAATCCGCTATCATCAAGACTTGAACCATAGAACCTCTCAATCAGAGACGTCGCAGCAGCAATGGCTGTTGCCTTAGCCATATCAGTCGGTTCCGGATACGATCACTCGTTTTCCGCAAACATGACAGTATTTATGTACAAGTAACCTCATCCATTTTTCGATCTATTAAAACATTTTAACATAAACATAATAGCCTCAGAAATGTGGTTATGTGTTCATGTGTGCGAATCTGTGAGCGTTAGAGGTGGGCGTTAATGAATTAAATACCATCCTTGTACACCGTCATACACACAAGGTTCACCTATCGTATATTCCGACAGGCTCAGAAAACCTCTTAACATAGTTTTAAGCTGTCCAAGTGTTTATCGTAACCAATTAGGGTCGCGCTCATGGAGACTTTTGATGAACTTGCGAGAGTAATATAAAATATTAAGAAAATTGACCCGAAAGCCATTTCTCATTTACATTCTTCCGGGACCTCTTAGGTAGGTACATGAAAATCGTGTCTATTGTAATCTTACTTTCTCTCTACACTTCATTCTTGCGTAGTAAAGGGAAATGCTCCAGAAAAAGTGGCAATTTTTCGACAGATTACTCGTTTTGTGAAGCTCTGATGTCAAACTATTGTAGTAAATTAATTCTAAGATGTTCTATAGTGAGAATCCATTTTTGGGACTAGAGAGGGCATGTTACCGAAAAATTGTTTTACGGCAAAACGGCTGTCTGTCCGTCCGTACTGTGCGCTAGCACTTAAAACCCTCAGCCGATTTTCTCCAATACTTATATTCCCCAATCGATCTGGAGGAACTCGAGGCCCTGCGGATTGCAAAAGGATATTTTCATTTTGAGGTTATATAAACCCTTGACTTTTTCAAACTTTTCTAAAAACGGCTCCAATTTTTTTAATTACTTTTTTCCTCGGAAAAAGCAAATTACGCTTCAATAAATTAGTACAGGTTTTATTTTCGTTGAACACTGACTGAATAGTCGAAAATTGCAAATATTCACAATTTTTTGACATCTTCAGACAACTGTAATAGTCAAAATAGAGATTTTTTCTGAATGAAATCTGTTCTTCAAAGACATCTTTAATTAAAGTCATGTACAAAGTTTTAAAATTATGAATTTTCGCCATTTTTAAAGTTTTGCCTGGACTAAAGGCAATATTTAAACAATATTTTCTATAAGCCTCTATAAGCCGTTTAAAGAAATGGCACACTTGCCTTTTTGGTGAACTCCGTTTTCGATAATTTCAAAATATTGACATTACAAAACTAAAATATTGATGATAGATATTCTTTTCCTTAATGAAATGTATTCTAAAACACTGTATCCTCAAACAATCATGGATAATTTTTAAAAATAGAAGGTTTCACATACGTTTTGCTTGAAGTAAAAACAATTTATATTTTTTCCAATTTTTTTCTATCACGTACTTCATAAGAAGAGAAAGTTATGTAATCCTGCGCTGGACAACGGAGAATTTTCGGCAGAAAAACCTTCATTGCCGGACTTTGGTAAAGAAAAAGTGGATAAATCCTATTGCTATATAAAGTACATTACTTTCTCTAACACGTGAGATAACCAGAATTCATGTTTTGAGAGTCATTGAACCGAAAAACCGATTAACGGCAAAAATCTGTTTGTTCGTCTGTGGTAAACGCTAGCGCTTAAACCGTTCTGCCGATTTCCTACCAAATTGATACTCCCGATCGATTTAAACAAACTCGAGGTTTTGGGAAATTCAAACGGATATTTTGATTTTTGAGAGTATTTTACATGATATCTCAAAAACATTTTCAAAATTTTCTCATAAATAGCTCCAAGTTTCTGGAGTAAACTTCGTCCTCTGATAGCGTAAAGAACGCTTGAGAGAATGGCGTATTTTTTCGTGTAAATTCTTTATTTTTCGAAAATGGCAAAAGTGCAATTTCTTGGGCGCTATCCTACAACTATATTGAAAAGAGATATTTTTTCCTTAATTAAATCTGTCCCTCAAATAAAGATTATGGAAAAGGGCATGTACTATTTTTCGAAAATATGAGTCGTTTTCGCATAATTTTCCTGGAAATAAAGGCAATTTGCATTTTTTTAACACTTTTTCTCTAAAACGGCAGAATGTTTTGGTTTAATTTTTCTTGTCGTTTGTATCAAGGGACGGTAAACAATATGGTGCGAGTACTATTTTGAGCGAACTCTGTATTCTCGAAAATTCCAAAAATTAACATTTCAAAACTACAAAATGAAAAACAGATTTTTACCTTAGACAAATGCTGTTAAAAAAACACGAGCTCTTGAAAAAAATGTACACTTTTTTGAAAAAGGAGTAGTTTTTGCATAATTTGGGTTTGATATTAATGCTACTAAAAACATCTCAAAAACAGCTCCAATTTTTTTCTTCAATTTTTCCACGGATAGAAGGGACGCTTAAAAGAATGGCGCGGGTCTCATTCTCGTTTAACCCTAAATTTTTTGAAAATTGCAAATTTTGAAATGCGAGAAAGTATGTGCTGTTTTCTTTTTTATGTTTCCTCTGGACAGAGGAACGGACACTTTATAAACGGCGCATTTTGGTTTTCGTTAAGCTCACAGAATTTTCGAAAATTGTAAATGTTACAAATAATGTGAGACACTAGCACTATTAGTTTTATAGTGAAGTCATATAGCCCACGCCCTATAGCTCTACCTGAAATGGATGAATGATTTAATGTGTGGGTGATTTTTAAAATATGTTACGAATGACAGAATGTAAAGGAGAGCCTCGAGAAAACCTTCCGCAAATCCGACTTTTTCACCGTACATTCCGCATGGATCGATGTACTAATGTACTATGTAATTTTTTCGCATATGGATGTTAATTAAGATTCAAACATGATTAAAATAGAGAGTACTATATTTAATTTTGTGAAAAATTGAAACTGTACTACCTTTTTTTTTGAAAAATTTTCCCCCTCAACAAAATTGTCCTGCTCTAGATTTCATTACGCTCATGTTGATTCAACCCTGCAACATATGCGACGAGGGACTTAGCTGAGCAAATTCCCTAGTATCCAGGTTATAGTTGTTGACAGAGAAGTCTTAAAATGTTTCGTCATGTGGGTTTCATTCGTAAGGCTTGGTGAACTTTTTTTCGATAGCAAACACTAAACCTTTCAAAACTCTCAAACTTCTCGCATCTCTATGTTCCCATTTCCTCCCTTCAATCCATATGGTTTTCACTCGATACTTACGAGATCGCCTTCCCCTCCATCTACTACTTCCAAACTTTTCTTCTATGGAGTTGGATCTTTGCAAGAGGGTAAACTTAGATGACAAAAGATTCAACAGCCACGGTTCCAATATTGCAAATTGGACTTTTCAAAGAAAATACGAGCAGTATCAGCTAGAAAAAAGTGCAATGTGTTCAAAAAACGGTACTTACATGAATTAATTTACGAAAAGCATTGAACCTCCAACGACTACCGCTTGGAAACGGCCAGGTAGAAAATCTGGCCGTTATTTTGTTTATAAAGTTTATCTGCACACCACTTATTTGAACTTCGAACAGGGAAGATTTCTTTTTCTGGTTCCCACGCTTAAACGACAGACATTTAAACTGAAGAAAACTTTAACCAAAATTAATTGAAAATTATATTTGTTGGTCTGTATCAACAACCACTGATTATTTCCATTCATGAACGTAGTATATTATGCTTGCAACCTCATATTCATCACCTTCAAATAAGAGCGCGACATTCAGGACACGTTTTCTCTGATATAAAAGTTTGGAGGAACAATTTTATTTGCCTAAATGCACAATTTCTTAAGAATAAAATTCTACTAAAAAGAATCAATAAAAGCCCAAAAGATTTTAAAAGATCGATAGAACCCAGAGATCAAAAAACGAAGAGGGAAGCCAAAATAAAAGTACAGCGTATTGATGTAGGTTTGAGCAATTTTCAACAATTAAAATTTTAGATTTTAAGACTGCATATACTATTTTATTACGAATGTAAATATTTAAGCATGAATATACCTCATGTTGCTAAGAATCAAATTTTTGTCGATCAAGCAAACTCCATTTTACAATCGTGATACTCTCTTTTGGATCACATGATACGGCACAGGAAGCCATGCTCTTTATATTTTGTTTATAAACTAAATTAATGATTGAATGTATAATATAAATATGTATTTAACGAATGTATAGCAATTTGATAACAAAGCGTTAGTGGTATTTTCAAGGGAATTTTCAATGAGGATTTACATTTTATAACGCTGACAATTTTTTTAATCAAAGTCACAATTAAAACACACACACACACTCATTAAGACAAACAAAAAGAGAGGTAAATTAAAATGATAATAAAATTTGTTGACCCGACAGGTTCGCTTTGACAACTCTACAAATGAATAAATGTGGTAGTCCTGGAACTCAACATGCTTTTCACTTTAATGACTCAATGGTTGGTTATTGAATTACCTACGGTTTATACAGCATATTTTCTGTGTAAAAGCCAGTCTTATTCTCTGTCAATTCAGCAGTAATAGTTTTATAATTTGTACTTCATAGTAGACGTTTAGGCAATAAAATTGCACGCATCTAATGAAATAAAATATGTCTGGAAAAAGGCATCAGGAACATACCCTTTATCCGTTCCCCCAGTTCCGTAAATCGCAGGAAACTGACGTAGAAATCATGTGGTGAACACCCGGTCATCCAATGCAATTCCCACGTCACCAGACACAGTCTTCAGCGCACTCAGCCTCACTCAGGGCAACAAGAGCGGGACGGGAGCGCGGGGTGCGGGGCGGGCTCGCCCCGGGGGAGTGGGCAACTTCAAACGACCGAGGCTCGGGGGGCGATTGCCGCCACAGTCGGCCTTTGAAGCGGCCTCGCTGCCTCAGACATTTGGAGAGGGCGAGAGGGGCTCGCGCGCGCGGGATCCGGCCACGCCCCCTGCCCCCCTCTGCCCCCCTCTGTCCCCTCCCTCTGCCGCGCCCCGCCGAAACTCGCGCACCCCACGCTTCTCTCGCACCCTCCAAGGCCCGCGCTCTGGAGAGGCGAACGCGGCGTTGGATATTCAAAGGGCGATCAGCGTTAAATGCAACCATTCCCAACTTTTTTGGCTGTTGGCCCCTTATGGCTTTTCTTATGTATGTTTCCTATAGTAACCCGCAAGTTTGCCGAGTTTCTCACGAACTTCTTACCGACCATCTTTAGTGTAGGTTTTTATAAACAAGCTTTCCGAAATCCTCTTCCACATGCAAGTGATTCCGCGACAAATAGATAAGAACGCTTACTCACTTCTCAATAAAGCATACAAAAAAGGAAAACCTAAGTCTTTTACTGTAGTTTTACAACTAAGATGAAAATTGTTTTTTTTTTTTTAGATTTTGAGGGTTATTCGTTAAGCAATTATCATACGTAGCCTATCATTTGTTTAGATTGATCCTAGCGGACGGGTTGTTAAATCCTTAATGGAGTTACATTTCATTTCCACTCTTCAGTAAGTGTACTTACCACACTGACACCATTAAACAACTTGCCCAATAGCCAGACCGATGGAGTTAGAACCATAAATCTCAAATAGGTCAAACACATTAAAGGCTAATAAATCTTAAATATGGTGTTGTGATGAAAGCACATACTCGTGCAAAATGTCATTTAGAAATACACGTTAACCTTATTGGCATTTATTCTTTATCTCATCTACTTTTTAACTAGATGCATTTAACGTCAACTTTTTAGAATGTGGATTTAAAATAGGAGTAGGGCAGATATTCTTATTTTGTTAGTAATACTATAAAATCAAATCAGTAGCACGTTTGCCGGCGGAAATCCGTTTTTATTAACCGAAAGCAAAAATGTATAATTTTAAAATGCTTCCCATCACTTTTGTTGGGGCCTAGACTTGCAATTCAACCATGTACACTTGGATCATTAAAAACGTGCACCTCGAATATTTTTATAGGATTCAAGATATTGAAATGAAATGTTCACCAAACGATTTAGAGCACAGGGGCTCATCAGTTATAGTTATTAATTTTTTTATAGCGTTTAGACGATTAGATAGGACTTGATAAACAAATTTAGCAATACTACATATGTTGGTATTCGATGCAAAAATATAAATACTAATGAGTTTCAAAGCCCGGAGTTATAGCAGGTATGGAAGTTCGCGGTGCGGCTGGATTTCTAAAAGTTTCCATGACCTCTTTCGTTTCTCGATTCACAACGCAGCGGATTCCGATGGCTAGCGAAGGTCGTGCCCTCTAAAGGACAACCGACACCGCAATATACAAGCATAAGATTAGGCACTCTAGAGATCATGAAAGATAAGTTTGTTGCATGCAGACAGATACTCGTAATTACGTTGAGTGCAGAGCAGAGATTTGTGGCACCGCGGCGCATCGTTTCTGCTGACAGTTAAGGTTAGAAACAATCGGAAGTGCGCGATTCATTTGCGTCATTTGTTAACAAAAACGTAATTTCAGCAAAAGGTATTTCTTGTCATTAATGATTTAAGATAGGTATTTCAAAGTCCCAGGTAAAGTAACTAGCTTACTAGAGTTCACGGGCACTGCGTCCAGAGAGAGTGGCGCGAGATTTAAAAGTTAGGGTTGTACATTACGCCTGGGCGGGGTATGTCTCTCAATACCTGGCCCATGACAGTTTTTTCAAGAAGTCAGTTGACGATAATTGCTCAAAATTCGAACAAGGGAGTTTTCAAATTTTAAAGTAATGCAAAGAAACGTATTTCTGTATGTTTGCTGTCTTCCGGAAATCTACGGAAGGAGAGACAAGGGTTCGCCATGTCAAATATATATAAGTTTGCCCCTTTTAAAATTAACAATGCTTTCATCTGCTTGATGAATGATGTTAATATGAATATACCGATGATTTTCTTGACACTTCGGTTCATTTTTTGGACAAAATATGAACTCTGCAACATAAAAGATTGTAACGTGCGAGCACTTCGTCGGGACGCTTCTTGAAAGGAAAATTCAACGGATGTGGTCACGAAGATCGATGCACTACTATGCGCCTTGTGGCTTGGAGACCGCTGAGCTACCCGGCGCCGCGCCAAGAACTCCGAAATACTACCTGCTTTTCGTTTGACGTCGGATTTCATACTCTTTTCTGTTGTTAATTTTCCATCAAATACCAACATATATGGCATTGATGAACTTGTTTTCTGCTGATTTTATAGTTGTATAGAAGAAGTATAGTGTTCAATTAAAAAAATGCATTTAGTCCAATATCTTAAGGTGCCTCAGGGCATCAACTGATGTCACTTCAGTGCCTCTGACCATGTCCTAGGATCGAATGCTGACGGTGATAGGAGTTTCGACACTAGCTACGGAGCTGACTCCAGTTTGGAGGAGAATTCTAGCGGCCGGCTAGCTCTGATCGGTAGTTTTCCGTAGTTTTATTTAAGTGGCTGTCCAGGTAACGCCGCGTCCATGGCAAAGACGCTGACGTTTTGGTCGCCATTCTGCGACCTTCCTCAGGAAGTAATGGCATTTCGCCCTGAGGAAGGTCGTAGAATGGCGACCGAAACGTCGACACCTTTGCCATGGACGCGGCGTCACCCGGACAGCCAATTGAATACTGAATCCGGCCGCGGAAGACTACGCTCTTCCGTAGTTGTTTTGATAAATACCAGGCGAATGCCGGAGCAGTACCCTAACAAACGGGAGACGGACCGCACGCGATCTTTCCTTCCCATTCCTTATCCTATCCTACCTCTTACTGTCATACACACTTACGTGCACTACCACATATGCTGGGAGAACAGTTGGGAGCTTAGAGCTCGCGGTGCCCCGCTGATGGAAGATACCTGATTCGGGAAAACCTTGCTAGCCGTCGGTAAGTCAGGCCGGATCTCACCATTCAGCAGGGGAAGATCATCGCCACCTCCCGAGCAAAAAATATGCACTACTGGATTCATGACCTTACTGGATTCATGACCTCAGAAGGTAATGCGTCCAGAATCACTAATTAATAAAAAACCATTGATGTGTTAAACATGCTATTAAAAAGCAAGTAACTTCACTTGATGAGTTCATATCTTCTGAATTATTTGGTGAAGTTCATTTCATTATCTTGAAACGTGTACAGAATATTCGAGTGGGACCTTTTTATTGGCCAGTCCAGCATAATACGAGAGTGTGGAGTTGGGATTCTAACTCTCAGGAAAACGTCACTTACTGTTTTTACGATAAATAAATAAATAAACAAATAAAACATTGCAGTAAATTATTATGAATCTGCACGGCTTTTCTCTGCGCTCTGATGTTTCTCTGTTTTTCTCGACATCAGAAGCCGCATACAACTTTGGCTACGTGCCCAACGACCAGCCAAAAGAAGTGGGAATAGAAAAGGACACACGAATATTGCGGACTGTTTTTAAAGGTATCTCGTGGATGTTTTCGTAAAAGTATTGGGAAAGAACACTGCTTCGCACACCAGAAAAGCTCCATGGCGTCTGCTCCGCTTGCTTTTTTCGAAAACTCTGTGATAAACGATATAATTCCGATGACAGCATTAGTCACCCGAAATTCGACACTGTCAGAAGGTCGAGGTTGCTGTCCGTCTGCCCTACCATAACAATGATAAGGGATGCTCGCGCAGGGTACACAGGTCCTCCAAACAAGCTAAAGTAATGTAAAGCTATCACATGCAATTTACTACACTTACGTGAATACAACAAAGCAAAATGCATATCTCACAGCTTAATTAAGAAATACATCAACTGATCGGAATCCGTCGCTGTCTGGAGGAGAATTATAGAGGCCGGCTGCTCTGATCGGTAGTTTTCCGTAGTTTTTCTGATCCCGGCGAATGCCGGAGCAGTATCCTAATAAATGGGCCACGAAACGATCGTGATCTTTACTTCTTTTTCCTTGTCCTATCCTCACCCCTTACACTAACATGTACTACACTACCACACATGCCGGGAGCTTAGAACATGTCCCGGCTGGGGCAGTGTCCCGCTGGTGGGAGATACCTGGATGAGGAAACCCCCGTTAGCCGACGGTAGGTCGGCGCCGGATCGTTCCATACAGCGGGGGAAAATCACCGCTACCACGCGAGGAAAATAATTCACTACACTTACGGGACTAATGATGTTAATAGTTGACGCGCTCGGAATCACTAACAATCAACCAAAAAAGTAGAAACTAAATTGTCAACTTATTTTAGAACCAACGAAATTCTTAAATTTTGTAACGAATAAGGAATACTCGTCATTTCTGGTTATAAACATTCGCTTTCACTGACGTAACCTCTCACTATCTTTCGACGATGATGCTAAGAGACGAGTAAAACATGCGATCTCATACTCATGAGCAGTATTCCGCATCCAAGAATGGCAAATCAATAATGGTATTAAAGCGTTGGAAATAAAATCAGACGATGCGTATCCCGGAAAACCGTTCACAAAATCACTTACCCAATTTAGGTTCATAACGTCTCTCCGGAAGAAAAACAACGTATCCACAAAATTGATTGAAATGGAGTAAATGCGTCAATGGCGTTATAAAAGTCTGACGGGACCGTGCAAAGATCGGCGTTGTTAATCTCCGCTTCAAACCGCCAGAGTGATGCACGGTCATTGTGGAACTTACAGCCCCTTGACACTATGGTCCCAGAGTGACGCAATAGTTGGGTGGGTCCTAATCTTGATAGGCAGGGCACGCTCTTGCGCGTACATTGTCGCATGTTTCTTAGAGGAGCGGAATACCTTTATACCTAAATAATCGCAACAACGACGTTACCGTGAACAGGTACACATTTGTTACTTGTGTCATTGATTCTTCTATATAAAAATTGTTAACTAATTTTTAAGTGTAAATGCTCTATAGCTTCTTATCACTTGAATACTAACATCACTCCAGATGTTTCAATGTTCAGAAATACTGATGTTAGGGGCAACAGCCACACAAATACAAAATGAGCCAACGAGGGTACTTAGGTAGTCCTTTTGGTCAATGTATATACAGAAACAAAACAGCGTACTGAAATTTTTTTACGTTGCCACATAGTTCTATGAATATTGAGTGCAGAGCAGTTGCAATAGTAAAATATTGTTCTGGATATTTGCTTCTGCCCAAATACAGGTTTTGTAGTAAAGTAGTTTTATTCCAGATGCTCCGTTTTCTGGTGTCTCACATTTTGAAGTCAATGTGCTACCCAATAAAGATTTTCTTCCATTAGCGAGAACGTTATCTTTAAATATTGATGACATTATTTTTTCTACAATTTTATACATTTTGAGAAAGAAGAGGTAGCAATCAACAGGCTCACGAATCGTGAAAAAGTACAATGTCTTATTCATGGGTCATGCCATAAAGATTATTACTCAAAACTGTGAAAGTGAACAATTTCAACGTGAAATTATCTTGCACACACTTCTAATTGTGGAAATGATTTAACAATGATCGTGCTATTTATCTTAGAGGGAATATATTTGAAAACGAAGAATCCCGGCACAGGCGTATGAGGATGGCCAAGTAGGCCTGGTCATCTTCGCTGTGGCTGTTTAAGAGATTAACAGCTGCCAAAGAAGCGTGGTCGCGTGCGGCGGCCAAGGCGGCGGCCGGCGCCTGGGGGATTCCGGCCCGGGCATCGACGAGCCGCGGAATCCCTCGCATTCGGAGTCGAATCTGCGGCCCGCGGACTGCGGCGCGGCGCGCGGGGTCGGGCGGGCCGCGGTCGATCGCTGTGCTGCGGTTAAAGCGGATGGCGCCATCGCCCGGGGCGGACACCGCCTGCACTCCGGGCCCCGTCTTATCCGCTTGCACCCCCCGGACCGCCAGCACCGCCTGTACCGCCATTACGGTCCGCAGAGCTTACACCGTTCGCTCTGTTGCACTGCCCGTAGCTCCTTCGCCGCTTGCAAGGGCTGGTCCGTCTGCCCCACCTGCATTGACTGCAGCGCCTGCATTGTGTGATTCGTGCAGCCTCTGCTCCGCCCGCACCTCTTCCACTGCTTGCACCACTTGAACCGCATGTCTGCACAGCCTACACCTTCTCGCCTTGCGCCGCCTGCATCGACTGCAATGCCTGCGCCGCCGCTGAGAGTAGCTTCTCCGCTCAGTGGACATTCGTTACTCCCCCTCCGGGCATATTTTCGAAAAAGCTATTTTCATTTTTTGCCTAATGTTGAATTGTACCTTACTCGCTTGTCAACTATGAAATTATCCCGGCCATTATTAAATAAGGAAAGATTTTTCTGTGAATCTAAGAAATACATTTGAAACATAGTTCATGATAAAGACGATATCGATGAAATAAATTCGTAACCACTCAGCTGTGACATTAGGCACGACGAGCTATTAACAATACTATTAAACTGCAGGATTCAAAACAGTTTGTTGGGTCAAGACGATAATGCGACAAGTGAATGTAAATCCTGGATATGTAGATTGTACACCGTAATTTGCACAATTTCTGAAAATTTCAGGAAAACAAATGCATGTGGAGCAAATACATCTCTATTTACATCTTCACAGATGTTCACAGTGATTGAAATTCCGACAACATTAGATCTAGGGAGAAGACATTAGAGTAAATGTGATAAAAGAACTGTGTTACTTTACTTGCAGTAGCTATCTCACTAGTAAATTAGTAACATAAATAATTCGTCAATGATGTACTGCCATTCATAAATAAATTGAATTGTACCTGTGGATACAAAGCGTATCTGTAAAACTTTGCTTTTGATGTAACCTTTCTCATTATTTATTACACTCTAAGGTGCATTCATCTATTAACTAGACACCCCAGAAACACCATCCCCTTAAACAAAGCCATTGTCTTCCTGGCTTCGATAGTCCCATATCGATGTTTTTCTGCGTATAGAAGGCGGGTTCTCTCCTCGTACCTCGTATTTAAGAATGGATCCTTTGAAGATCTCTTTTCAATTGACAGGGCTAACATGTCTAGATTTATAGTTTTTTAAAATATGTATTCTTCAAGAACTACCATGCCAATGCATGTAACTCATTTCTTAAAGTTGTGTAGCATTTTTAATTAAAAAACATTTTTCGTATTTGGCGTGGTAGTTGACAGCCGCATCGTAATATAAAATTCAGTTTATTCTACACAGCAAGAAATAAATAATTCCGTCTCATGAGTAAGAGGAAATGACAGTTCTTAAATGATGCGTATTGTGAGATAAATGCTTATGGTCCTTCTATTGCATGCTCAATCAACAAGACATACTTTGTGAATAATATTATTTTTACATTTTTTTTGTGTATAGTTTTGAAACTTGGTTTCACTAGTCTAACGACACGACGCACAAGAAATAGGACGCAAAAAAGACTCCAACAATGCGCAAAGCAGTGTAATAGAGCTAGGAGGCGAACAAAAAGTGGCATGGTAGAGAACACGTGCTCCTCCTGTGCGAGGTCGGGCACTTCGGCCGTGCTGTCACCGCGCTGTCGTCGCCGGGCCAACGGGGTGGCCTCCCCGCCGCGCCGCGGCCGCCACACGCAACGCGTGCTTCCGCGTTCTCCGTTTCCCGGGCGCCCTCGCGGGGACCCGAAATAGACACGGCATTCCCTTTCAGATGAACGAGCGTGACACGTTAAAATTGTATTTTAAAGAAGCTGGAATTGACAGTAAGTGGTTGTTAAGTGCATGCCTTCTCTCTGCATGTCAACTCAAACGATTAACCACGTCATAATATGTTCTATTAACAAATATAATGTGTCATTTTTCTATGAGAAATGGAATATTATCAGTACCTCTCATACGCTTTATTGAATTTTTAAATATTTGAAATAGATTGTAAGTGAAATCAAAACTAGTGGAACACTGAAACATTAAGTACATTAACACAATTTAGGTATTATCTTTTAATTTTTCAATGTACCTTTCACTAATTTAGCACGTGAGCACCTTTCTTGGTTTTATTATAAAGTTGGAAAGATCAAAGGAAAAATGAGATGTTTATGATCGTAATTATTCGTCCCTTTAAATACTTAGTGTTAATTCATATGATTATTGAAATACAGAGGTATAAGAAATACTTAGTTTGATGTTCTGGAATCTACAAAAGTCTAATGAATTTTTTTTAGAAAATGAAATGCGCGGTGTTTGACTTGGTCTTTTATTTTATACTGAGTTTGTGATTTCCATTTACCACCATTTTCCACCCTTTCATAATTAGAACGTTAGTCCTGTTCGCCAGTTATGTGACAACGAATTTAACTAACGTGGTAAATGGAAATCACAAACTCAGTATAAAATAAAAGACCAAGTCAAAATATTGATTATTTACCTCAAAGTTTCTTAGTGTATCACGACTACGACCGAAATTTCGTAAAACAACGGGCAGCCGCAATTTGGGTTTGGCGACTAGATAGAAGATAACTACAAACCAAAGGAAATGTGCGTCATGATAAAAGTAGCAGTTCTAGAATTTTGCAGTCCAATAAAATATTGAACAGAAGAACGCCTCCAAATTGCATATATAAAAAGAGATAATACAGAAGTATAGCAGGGACAGAGGCTTATGTTAGGACTACGTTACTCTGGATCTATATCCTCGAGTTAATTGTTTTCTTGTTTCTTCTGATCCGTCAATTCAGCTAAATGAAAATCAGATTATCGTTTTCCCAAATATACCAAATATGGGTATTTTTATTTCCTCTTCCATATCTCTGTTTTCTAACATCCTCCGCCTGACTTCGTAAAACTGGGAGTACCAGACTATAAATCGTTCAATAGATATTAGTCTAACGAAATTTCAGATCCTGGAAATCGGTATCGATTGTTTCTAAGAAAAGGCATCTTATTAAAGATGGATGGCATGCCACAATCGCGTGATGCAATTGGTATGCTGCTTACATCATTGTAAGAGCTTAAGGAATGGAGCTCATTCCTAGACTCGAGTAAAATGAATAGTGCACTGGCTGTTAACCTTCGAGGAATTGCAGGTCTTAATATGTTATCTAAAAAATTCACAACACTGGTTCCACATAGCCCCAAAACCCTTTTCAAGATGTCCATCAATAATTATGATGAATAATCGTCACTGTGGCTGTAAACATCTGACTTGTTGAATTCTTGAAAGAGTATGTAGCCCACGATTCTGACATGCATAATGTTTCATTATTTTTATGTAATATAACCTACTATTGTCGCATGTCTCTATTGCAGTTCGTGACAGTGTTACGCGGCAATTCGACAGGGCAGTTTTTGTTCTACGGCATGCTCCTTTTCTGAACGAATTTGAAATAGGAACTCTGAGAACTGGAATATGCCGTGAGGGTCGCCCGGTTAGTTTTCCCCTCTTTAACTGTAAGCGATCAATACGTCGATTGACTTTTCGAATCCGGAACGGTAAATATCGACGCCTGCATTCGTCGAGCGCTAAAATAGTCGTGTTCCCAGGAAGCATGCCGCGTGGCGGTAGGCTATAAGGCCCCGCAGCCTGACTCAGCGCCGGCCTCCATCGCCAGCGCTGCGGAGGGCGCGAACGGAACTCACGTGGCAACTGCCGCGCCTTTGGGTGGCGTGAGTTTCCCTCCCCTTATCACACGCCCTGCGCATTGCTCCCCCAACTCCCTCCCATCTCAAACCTCACGCCTCGCCTTTTCGCTCGTACGCCTCCCTTCCCATTACTATCCTCTTAACCTTCCCACAACACAAATTATTATCTCGCTCCCGGTCTCTCTCTCTCCTCTTTCTCCCGCCTCTCTATGAATATTTCACACATTTTTTCACTTACTCCTCCCATTGATATTCCAATCTATAAAATAATATGTTTTTGCGTCAATGAAAGCATGGAAAATGTTTAAAGTATTAAGCTATATTTGCTTTTTCCTTCCCGGGATTTGCGCTGTACAACAGAAGAGTGACAACAGTTTAATGCTAAATCTCTGGGATCATCTGTCCTGAATTCAGAGGACAACAGATTGCAGTCGGCAGATTGAGTATTCCTGCTCGGCATCAGTTCTATCTTCCCCTGCGTTCTCATCTGTCTCCCCTTTCTGGCCAGACAAAGATAATCATGTTATACATATATTCGTAGCAATGCAAGCAAAACACATTAATTTGGTTGCAGTTTGCTATCACCGAATACACATCAGAATACATATGCATGCAAACACAATAAATCACCCGTAAAGTACATAAAGTCAATACCAATGAATATGTACAGATATGCGAGCATCAGATATCACGCATTGCGCACACGATTGATGACCAAGTAACATTGTTCCTCCTGCACTTTTAATTCGCCATATCGACATTTCACAATGCTACCATCCGCTGAAACAAACAATCGTCCACATTGCAACTGTCTCCTTCAATTATGCATGTAGCATCATTTCAAAAATGAATTACTAAGCAAAAGCCTTGTACCTCGGGCCATCTTCTAGATCGGGCAAGTTTTGAAAAAAAAATGGTAGAGAAAATATTCGACTTTGAGAATGAGACGGTGGCGGCACTACTATGTTTTACTTGTTTAGGTACATCCACGTCCATTCTTAAAAAGTTTTTCGTGATGTCGAAAGTAAAATTTCCAACTTTTGAAAGTTTGGTTTCTACACAACCTTTAGCAAATTATTAAGTGAAAACTATGCGCATTATATTCCTTAGAGTTTTTAGCGTAGTATTATTTATTTAAAAGATCAGAATTCATAGTATTGTTGTTAATTGACATGGAATTACACCAAGAATGCAGGTGTAACTTTGACTACACGTACCACGAACCAATAAAATTCAAAACAGAATAATGACAAATACTCAGTTTTATAATTTAAGAGCATTGATTTTCTAGATTTCTAGCTTTTACAGATGAATGGTTGAGCAGTAATACAAAGGATAAAGTCATTCAAAGAATGAAAACCTGAGACTCAACACAGGCGATAAGTATCCACGCTTATCACAGAAACAAGAGTTACTAACAAGAACCTATCTGTAATTCTGACCTCCTCATCAACGGATAACATTAATCCTTTAACAACTGCAAGTATATTGCCACAACCGGTTGAGAAACACTACTAAAAGTTGCATCGGTCGAAGGACACTACTAAAAGCTGCAAGAGCAGAAAGTTTGCCAAAACCCCGGAAAGTTAGAACAATTGTCATAATTGCCAGAAAAACATAATTGTGCCAACGTTTGACTCAAGAGCTGCGATGAAACAAAAATTCATTGTTAAAGAAGATAAAAAGGAAGTTTCGCAAAACTGACTCACTTTTTTAAGTAAATTTTCTGTTTCTTAGACGATATATACATGCTCTCCTATGTTTACCATCTGCTTTCCTTCTCAATAATAAGGAGGGTGTCCCAAACAATATTAAATGGTCCAACGGTCAAAATACCGTGTATCTTACGCAATTTTACACATTTTTTAAATCAAAATATTGAATTGAAAAATGAAATGGAAAATAATGTAAGAATTACTATAATAAAATCATAGTTTGTAACAATTACTGTAAAAATCATAGCTTTAACTAGTTTTCGTTAGAGTACAAAAATCATGCAAATTTGCTATGACTAAGTAGGAAAATATGCAAATACAATAAAAAAGTGGCCAAAGTGAAATATCTCCTCTCTATTAAAAACGAGAACGAAACCGTTGCAGAGCCGCAGAAATAATTTTAACTCAAAACCAGAAATACTTCAAAACAATCTATTTAATGTTTAATTTTGCCTCTTAAAGCAACTGTATGCTAATATTTCCACTACATATTGCATATTTGAAGGATTTGTTAGCAACGATGAGAAGACAGTTTTCAGAAGCGATAGACAATGTAAGAACTTCTCTTTCTCCAAGAAAGAATTCTCGTCTGTTTGAGGGGTTTGAATGATTCACTGGTCAAATCAACAATATCATTTCGTGTGTATTGAGCGAGTTGGCTACATCGCGTTAAAGAAAAGACACGAACAGAGTTAGCGGAACTGAGGAATAATATAGCAGTTTCATGGCATTGATCAATTGCCACATGCATTCCTTATAATCAAACAATTAATGTTGAGATAATACTTTTCCAATGAAGACTTGAAAAGGTTTCTTTCGAGAGAACACTAATGTTTTATTGTGCAAATGATAACGTGATTACTAATTCCAGAGTGTTCCAAGCACGCGAGCTTGCAACTACACCACGTACTTCTACCAGAGTTCTCCAACTACCAACCTGCCCACCAGAATTATTTGGTCATGGAGCGTACTGTTCAAAAGAAAATTCCTGTACATCTTAACAATCACGTTTAAGTAATATAATACTAAAAGTTATTGTAATAAACGGAGTAAATTACATCGGTTCTAAAATTGGAAATATGTTGAAAAACTTTCGTACACGTTTTAACGGGGGTTTTAAATATACGGAAATGATCGAATAAGATAGATTTTCTTTACATACAAATTTAAGAATATTACAGTCTGTCAAATTGAAAATTCGTATGATATAAAAGAAGTACATGGTTCTTTAAGAAATTATTTCTGTAAGATTTTAAATTATTTAAAAAAGTGATTTGGTATGGATATCACACACCCTACAAGCTATTTTAAGATTAGCCCACTCGTATGTAATTTAAACACAAAAATATAATGGTTAATGTGATGGAGTATTCTATTTGTTAAAATTATTACATGATGGAGATAATGCAGACAGCAAAATGGTATACGGGAATTAGATCAAAGAACATCTGATAATGAATATGTTCTCTACAAATCTCACGCGGAGAAACCAAAACTGGAGATTCCGGGGACCCTGTTTCGAGAGATACACATTGTAAGGCGACAGTGCACGCATAAAAGTATTAGAAACAGACTGCCTAGCTGGTGCTGCACTAGATGATTCGTAAAGTGAAACGGTAATGAAGTGGCTGCATTGCAGCAGAGTCTGTTCTGGAAAGGCAAAGTCTGGAAGAATAGAATATCGTAAAAACTATGCTAATAGAGGAAACGGCAAAATGAAGAGGCCCGACATGGCAATTACTACTGTCTGGCGACCACGCAGTCTGAAGCCTGGAGCCAACTCGCCCCAGAAGCAGCGAGCAACACCGCAACAACAGGAACGTGCGCGCTACCACCAGCGACCTAGACTCAACGTGAGATACGATTCAGTCAGTTGGTATCTATTATTCATTAGCTGATCGCTTCACCAATGGATTGGACTTCTCTGTTGGGTCAATGAGTTACTTCTCTAGCTTCTACAATAAGTAGGCCATGTACTTTGCCTGTCCTGGATGAAACATGAACCCGCTGCGATACTGTACTTACATACGAAGCAATGTACACTTCGAAATCTGTCAGGAGCTTAGAGCTTTGCGGCTGGAGCTGTGCCCCGCTGGTGAGAGATTTCTGGATGGGAAAACCCCAATCTGACCTGTAATTCGGTGCCGTATCTCACCATTCAGTGCAAGGATTAACACTGCCACCGTGATAAAAAGAGCAATACACTTATGCGACAAATTACCTTAGAAGTTTAGCAACCGGATACACAAATAATTTATCAATCAATTCCATGGCTGCCTGACGTCTCCATGAGCCGAGCGGTCACTGTTCACTCGGGTGGTGTAGTCTAGACCGTTAGACCGTGCTCCACCACATGATTGTCGAGCGTCATACCTGCAGTAGCTCTATCGTCCCTGGCACTGGTCGAACTCGCCCAGACCATACAGCCATCGCTCGTCACTGGCCTCCGGCTGAGATGGCCCCGGTCAACAACTGTTGCAACTAAAGCGTCTCTGACCGATATGTCTTAAAGTTCGAGTCCCAACGTTGACGTATTTCCGACACTGGTTAGAAATCTAAATCGATTTCAGCTGCTTTTTGAAGGGGCATTCTAGCGGCTGACTGCTCGATAGTTTTGTGTTGTTTTTTCAATCAAACCAGGTGAATGGCGAAATAGTAAACTACTAGTTTCACTAGAATTCATTATGCCTCCGTCCTTGAAATCAGCGTGCATAAGGAGTGTTCAAAATTTTAATTGTCATTTGAGTGAAACAAGCTGATTATGCATGATCAATTCAAGTTCTCGACCTTCATACGACATACGTAGTACTTGTAGACGAGAAGATATAACACACTGCGCGTGAGGGGAGGGACGAATACATCAATACACTTCACGTAAAATAAAATTCCGAAAATAACTGTCCTTTTTCCTCTATTCCCAGATATTTCAAATAAATTAAATAAAATATCAGGAAATAGATTCTCATAAACACTATCACTAAAACTGGTCTACTAAAACATCTACTGTATCCCTAAAACATTACTATCACTAAAACAAACTGTATCACAAAAACTGGTCAACTAAATACTCATAAAATCATTTATTAGTACATCCACATGCAAATAATTGCCACTTAATAATGAATTAGTAAAATGGCTATAAAACGTGAACGATTACTGTTTGTGTCGCTACTTTATTATTATTAATATTATTATTATTATTACCACTAGTTTGTGTGGCTCAAATAAAGTGACGTTATGTGCATTCTGCTCGCTGGCCTCTTCTAATCCTGAATTTTCTTTATAATTTCGTTTAGTAGACATTTCTATTTTGGCGTATTTTTCTAATTAAGGTGCAGATTCCTAATTCATTCTTTGATGCTTAACAGACAAAGTACCCTCTAATTCCCGACGCAGGGATAGGTGAGAGTGAGGATATGGATAGAAGAGTAACATAACGTACATTTGCGGTTGATATTTTGTTGGTTCATCTATTACTGAGTTCCTACGAACTTCAATTACAACTTTAATCACATTTTGTTTCAACAACGTCAGAATGAGGAGCAACCAAACGCATTTTCTAGATCCTGAAACACCATGGAAATGAACCGCCGCAAGAGCTAAGCCTCACAACTCTCGTGTAAACCATTTTCTCCTGATATTTTTCCACGAGACTTGATCCTATCTCAATCCCCGGAAACATTGATCTAGATTTGATATAGTGCGGGGGTGTACGTGGCGCTCCCCTCGCTTCCGCCCAGACGGCTCCAATCGGCCTTTAAGGAAGCCGCGGCGGTGCGGAGGAGCGGCTAAGTGGCCGAGCGCGACCTCCGCGTTCCCCGGCCGCCGCAATCAAGGCCCGCAAACGTGTCACGGCTCGTTTTGTGGCCGCGTCGATTCGTATCAGACTGAGGCGGGGCGCGGCGCGGCGGGGGCGGGG